>PVIU01008505.1:0-82718 GCA_004026605.1 Ondatra zibethicus
GTCCTCACACTTACATAGCAATTACCTTACCCACTAAGCCACTCTCAGAGCTCCAGCACTGTCATTCAGGACTGGAGGCACCGAATCTTTGGAATTCACATCTGACTCCTACCACCAGCAGCCAAGACCCTAACACGTACTGTCTCAGTGTGAAGCTCTAGATACAGTTTGGTGCCTTCTCTTATTCTACTGGCCTGCACCCCACAGACATACATCTGTGCGGGTAGCATGTGGTCTTAAGCCAGCCCTACAGCAACAGTTGCAGCTCCAGGAAATCCTGTCCCCTCGGCTGAGGGCAAAAGAGGAGGGAGCAGGGACCCAACTGGCCCAAAGAAACTGCCCCCTTCTATTTCACCTCTTCCTGAAAAAACTCTAATTTCTTAATAAATCACATGTCCTTCCAACTGGATTAAGTGGCAGTTGCCCACCACAGGCTCCCTGACACCCACCTCCTGGGTGTTGTTTCACTGACTGCTTTTAGCAGTTCCCATTTCTGCTATCAGCACCCTGGTTTCCTCTGGGAAACCACCCTCCCCACTCTCAGCTCAAAGAGTTCCTGAGTCATTGACACAGCTCTGTTTGCTCCAGAACTGGGAAATAACCCAGGCATGGAACTCAGTCTGGGTGTTTTCCTCGGAACTATTGGGAAGACTCACTCTTTCCAGGAAGACTGATGACATCAAAATGGAACTCTCAAGAGATGTCTCGTGCGAAGAGCGGCAACCCAGGAAGGAGCCAACCCAGAAACGGCAGACTAGTGAGGTGGGAGCCAGGTCTTGGTGACCGGATGTGTGCCACGGATCCAGCCTCCTCCTGGGTCTCACACTCATGAAAGGGAACAAGCCCGTAGGCCTCTGGGTTTTACTTGATGTACTTCACCCGTTAAAGAGGAACTTTATGATTGATGGTCAAAGAAATTCTAATTAGGGGCTAGGATGTAGCTCAGTTGGGGCTGGAGCACCTCTCCCAAAGGTCCTGAGTTCAATTCCCAGCAACCACATGGTGGCTCACAGCCATCTGTAATGAGATCTGGCGCCCTCTTGAGGAAGAGACCTGGTCAGTCGTCCTCATCAACTTAGAACACGAAATCCAATATGGACAAGTTCAACAGAACTGCCACATACGGGCTGTCCATGCCTGCTTCAGCATTGCCACGGCAGACATTTCATTTTAAATTTCATGTAGCTCAGCTGGTAGAGTGCTTGCCTGGCTAGAATTCAAGAGGCCATGTGTTCAATCCTTAGCACTGGGGAAGTAGAGGCAGGATAAAAGTCCAAAGTCATCCTCAGCTACATAGTGAGTCTGAGGCCAGCCTGGGCTTACACAAAAGCCTGTAACAACAATAGCAGAATCCCAATTAGTACACCTTCTGCAAAATCCATTTTTACCCAAATCAGAAGGTGAACCCCATGGTTGCACCTTCCCTAGCGCTAAGGTAATGCTACAAGGCCTTCTGCATTTGAAGGGCACTTCACAGGGGAGAAGAGGAGGGTACATATTTGCTTCTATGTTTAGGATCATGATTGAAAGTCAAACTCAGCTGAGAATTGAATTTCCCAGGTGGGGTTGGTGGCATAAACCTATGACTCAGCACTTGGAAGTGGAGGCAGGAGGATCAGGCTTCCCATCAAAATTCTTGGGCAAGACGCTCATGTGAAAGAATCTGGAGTCTATCCCTGATGCTGGGTGTGGGAACTGTTTTCCACAAACAAAAACCCTTTGGGCAGCCTAGTTATGTCTTCCTTAAAGGCTTGATAGAAGTCATTATATATGAGCATATTTATTTGATTTTTAAATCATTGAACATGGCAAGGATGTGATACTATAAAAATTATTTATGTACCCCAAAGGGGAGAAACTGTCAACTTGAAGCTATCCATCTTTTAGCTTGGCTGGGGTCTAATTGAGAAACAGGAATTATATATTGTCAAGGTGTTCGCTCTAGCTTGTTTTCTGTTACTAGGATAAAACACTGACTCAGACCAGCTTGTGGAGGAAAGGGTTTATTTCCTCTTACAGTCTATAGTCCATCATGAACGGGAGTCAGGGCAGGAACTCAAGGCAGGAACTGAAGCAGAGGCCAAAGAGGGATGTTGCTTTCTAGCTTGCTTCCTATGAGTCTCTCAGCTTCTTTTTTACACAGCCTACAATGGGCAGGGCCCTCCCATATCAATTATTAATCAAGAAAATGCCCCATAGACCTGTCTACAAGACAATTTGATAAAGGTATTTCCTTAATTGAAGTTGCTCCTTTCTAGATGACCCTAGCTTGTGTCAAATTGACAAAATACAAAAACAAAAACCCAACCAACATAGCTACAATGTGGTATTTTTATGTATGTGTGCATTGTAAAGTGTTTACTATACTCAAACCAATTAGCTTATCTACCACATACTTAGTTACTTAAATTCTCTCTAAAACAAACAAAAATTCTTGCTCTGCATTGTATTCCTAGAGAATAAAACAGATGGCTAACTGGCAAATCATACTCTTAACTGGAGACTGCCAGTTCTCAGATTCTTTTCCTTTCTCCTTTAGATTTACCTTTATTTTTTACGTATATGAGAAGTGTTTTGCCTGTGTGAGTGTGTGTGCAGCAGTTTGGGTCTAGCACCCTTGGAGGCCAGAAGAGGGTGGAAGGCTCCCTGCAACTGGTGTTACAGTGGTTGGCAGTGGCCACTAGATGCTGGGAACCAAACCCAGGTCCTCCGCCAAAGAAAACAACAACTAGTTTTGTTTGCTCTCCTCTCTCTCTCACACACGCCACACCATCTATGGAGTGGTCAGAGGACAACTTTGTGCGGTTGGCTCTCTTCTCCAATTTTAGGTGGGTTCTGAGGATCAAACCCAGGCCTTCATACTTGCATGGCCAACACTCACAAACTGGTCCTCAGTCATTGTTTGAAGCTAAATGCAGGTGTTCAGTTATCTGGAACACTTAAATATTAGCTGAATATAGTGATATATGCCTGTAATTCTAGTTCTTGGAAGGCAAAGGCAGAATAATAATTTAAAGTTTGAGGTCAGCCTGGTCTGTATAGTGAGTTTTTTCCCTGGATATATATATATATATATTATATATATATTAAATTTTTGAGGCAGGGTTTCCCTGTAGCTTTGGAGCCTGTCCTGGAACTAGCTCTATAGACCAGGCTGGCCTCAAACTCACATAGACCCACCTGCCTCTACTTCCTGAGTGCTGGGATTAAAGGCATGTGCCACAACCGCCCAGCTTTGGATTCCAATTTTAAAAAAGCAAATGTTTGAACAAATGGAAGAAATTGGTTGCTCCAGTAAATGTAAGGAGAGTGCACGAAGATGGATTCATTCATTTATTAGTTGCATGGAGCTTGGGTGCAAGAAGAAATTGACAGAAATTAACAGCTTTGGCTGGAGGTTTAATGGATAAGAAGATTCAGACCCTTGCTTCCTGCTCTAGTCTCTTCTCTTGCCCTGTTTTCATCTTTCTTTCTTTTCCTGTGTGTGGTCAAGGCTTTGTTCTTCAACCCATGGTTTTCTTACACTGCCTAGGTGAGCCTGACGCTCCCAAGTCCAGCAGTCATCCTTCGCCTCAGCCTTCCAAGAAGCATGCACCACCATACTTCACAATTTTTTGCACGATGGGTATGGAAAACACTTCAGGTTAAAGATTCCTTTTACATAATTGAGATTTTATTTTAGGCGATCTGAATGCCAAGCATATCTTTACAGTGACTGGGCTAACCAGCACAGATGGGACACCTGAATTTAGCACCTTGGCTTAGGGAGTGGAACTGAAGGACACAGCTAGCACTGCCTTTGTCTGGCCCAGAGCCCACACCTCATCTGAGCTCCATCCTGGGTGGGCAGAAAATGCTTTTCTTTGTAAGTAAGTAGATGTTGCCTGTTTGGTAAGAAAATCT
Source organism: Ondatra zibethicus (assembly GCA_004026605.1). Taxonomy (NCBI): domain Eukaryota; kingdom Metazoa; phylum Chordata; class Mammalia; order Rodentia; family Cricetidae; genus Ondatra; species Ondatra zibethicus. Next base: position 3,904 of record PVIU01008505.1, read on the forward strand.
CCCTCTTCTCCCCAAAATATTTATGTTCTCAAGCATCTTTCTAAATTGCCTAAGCTCCACCAGTAGAATCATGCTTTTCACACACAGCTGAAAAACTGTTGAGTTGTGGAATTCCAACCTCTTCTTCAGATTGCCTTGCATTTGAAGCTAGCAAATTTCCTGGTACAACATAATGGAAGTCAAAGAAGATATGCCTATGAAATTCCAAGTAGCTAGATCAATCTGCTAGCAGGCTATCGTCTCTGTGAAGTAAGAATTACAGTAGAAGACTTAAAATATTTTCTTTCTTTTTCTTTTCTTTTTTCTTTCTTTTTTTTGGTTTTTCAAGACAGGGTTTCTCTGTTTCTCTGCCTGTCCTGGAACTCACTTTGTAAACCAGGCTGCCTTGAACTCACTGAGATCCGCTTGCCTCTGCCTCCCAAGAGCTGGGATTAAAGGCGTGTGCCACCAACACCTGGCTTCTTATTTTTCAATCATGTGTATATTTGTGTGTCTGTGTGGATTTGTGCATGTGCATACAGTTCCCGCAGAGACCAGAAGAGGGTGTTGGTCCTGCAGAAACAGAGGTGCATGAGTCCTGGAGCAGGCAGTTGTGAGTTGTCTGACAAGGATGCTGGGGCTCGAACTCTGGTCCTCTGGAAAAGTAGTACATGCTCTTAACAGAGGACCCATCTCTCTAGCCTCTCCCTGCCTTTAGAATGATTTAGGTTTTGACTCTTGCACCAAAAGTCAGGCTGTATATTTTCAGGACTGTTACGATCTGTGGTTTCCTGAATTACATTCCCAATTCATCTCAAATGCTCATAATATTTCTCCAGTAATGGGGATCACATTCAGGGCTGTGTGTGAAAATGCTAGGCATATGCTCCAACGCTGAGCTATACCAACAAGCACTAAAAATTTTCTTTGTTTAGAGTGGGTTGACAAAAATGAAACCTGCCAGACACACACCTCTAAAACCAGCACTTGGGCTGGGCGGTGGTGGCACAAACCCTTAATCCCAGAACTCGAGAGGCAGAGGCAGGTGGATCTCTGCGAGGTCGAGGCCAGCCTGGTTTACAAAGCAAGTTCTAGGCCGGCTGGGACTATAAACTAAGATCAGGTCTCAAAAAACTAAAGGCAGTTTCTTTATTAACCAATAAAAGCAACCCAAATACAGAAGAACCCTCCTACACCAAAAAACAAATAAGCAAACAAAAACAAAAAACAAAAAACTCTAAGCAGATAGTAGTGCCTGTAATCCCAGGAGGCAGGAGGCAGGAGGCAGTGAGTGTGAACAGGAGCTGCATAAGAAGAGCCTATCTCAAGAAAACAAAGTAATACAGGAAGTTTACAAAAATGGGGTTGTATTAAGAGTCAAACAAAGCTTGTTATCTGATCTGAGATGTGAGCTAGCAGCCAAACTTCCAGCAGGCTGGCTAGTAGCAAGTAATGCTTGCTCTATTTTAACCCTAAACAAAAGAAGCAACTTAAAATAACCTGGGTGTCAACTAACCTGTTATTTTTCTATTTTGTTTCCTCTACCCACTTCAGGAGGAAAGTAACTTTGAAATGACCAGTTTGTTTATGTATTTTGTTTCTGCTTCCTCCAAACCTTTTGCCTCTATAAAGCTAGGCTCTGGGCTGGGGCTGTAGCTGAGGTGGTGTACTTGCCTGGCTTTTGGTTCAACACTACTGAAAAATCAGACGAGAAAACTAACCTCTTCTCTTTGACTCATTGAAACATATACTGTATTGTATGGCCTGATTCTAAATAAAAAAATAAAATCAATTAATATCTGTAAAAGAAGTTGTTGTCATTAAAATTCTTGTTTACATTAATTACTTACTCTGTGTATATATGTGGATCGGCATTGTTGTCAGAGGCTGCTTGTTCGTTCCTGGTTGCCCAGACCTGAAATAATTACACAGAAAATGTATTATATAAAACACTGCTTGGCCAGTAGCTTAAGAATATTGTTAGCTAGCTTTTATATCTTAAATTAACCCATTTTTATTATTTTATATTTTTACCACGAGCCTTGTGGTTTACCGGTAAGGTTCCCAGGTGTCTGTCTCCTTCGGCAGCAGCGGCTACATGGCGTCTCACTGACTTTGCCTACTTTCTCCCAGCATTCAGCTTAGTTTTCTCGCCTAGCTGTACTCTGTCCTATCACAGGCCAAAGCAGCTTCTTTATTCATTTGCCAATAAAAGCAACACATACAGAGGACCTCCCACACCAGCAAATGACATACATTAAGTGGTCAGTTCTCTTCCACCTTCTTGTCAGCTTTGGTTGCAGTCTTGGTGGCAAGTGTCCTTACCCGTTTTATCGTTGATAGTTCCTTACATCAATTTTACAGATCAGCTGAGCTCCTTGTCAAAAAGGGAACGGGTTCTGCACCGGCTGAGTAAACTGTGACAGGAGTGAACAGGAAATAAAAAACTTTTTTTTTTTTTGTTTTGTTTTGTTTTGAGACCAGGTCTCATGTAGTTCAGTCTGATTTTGAACTTTCTGTATAGAAAAGGATGGCTTTGAACTTCTGATCCTCCAGACTTCAGCTCCCAAGTACAGCAGGACTGGACTGAAATCTTTTTAAAAATTTATGTTTGTGTGTGTGTGTGTGTGTGTGTGTGTGTGTGTGTGAGAGAGAGAGAGAGAGAGAGAGAGAGAGAGAGCTATTTGGCTAACTGGGAATGACCTGGGCTTTTCTTCAGAGTCCGCCCCCAGTGACACACCTCCTCCAGCAAGGCCACACCTCCTAATCCTTCCCAAACAGTTCCACCAACTGGGGACCAAGCATTCAAATATATGGGGCTGAAGAGATGGCTCAGCAGTTAAGAACACGTTCTTGCAGAGGGCCCAGGATTGATTCCAGCACCCACATGGCACAATTACAACTATCTATAATGGAATCTGATGCCCTCTTCTGGTGTGCAGACATATTTCAGACAAAATGCCCATAAATATAAAATACACAAACAAATAAATCTTAAAGTAAATATCTGAGCCTGTGGAGGCCATTCACATTCTAACTACCTGGGCAACGGCTGGGTGGGATTGAAGATGAGGAGCAACAGGGCACTTTTGTGGGAGCTACGGAAACAATGAAGCTGAAAACTGTAAGTGACAGGCATGGTACTTCACTAGCTTAAGGCACACTCTCCACCCGCAAGGGATGCTTTCTCTTCTACCCCAAAGGAGTGTTGAAACCCTTAGGGACAAACTCACTTCACTCAGGGCACTATCACACCAGCCCCCGCCCCCCCCATTTCAGTGCCGAGAGCACTAGCAGGCAGGAGTGCACGACCTCTGTAATCTAAGTTCACAATCTTCTTATTATTTTTTTATTTGAGACAGAGTCTCGCCATGTGGCCTTGCTGGCATGGAACTAGATAGGGCCTTGAATTTGTGGAGCTCCACTTGCCTCCTCCTCCCAAGTGAAGGGATGAGTCGGTGAGCGCTGCACAGCCTGCTCATTTGCAACCATGAGCTAGAACAGTTTTTCCCCCGAGACAGGGTTTCTCTGTGTAGTCCTGGCTGTCCTGGAACTCAATCTAGAGACCAGGCTGGCCTCAGAGTCAGATCCCCCTGCCTCTGCCCTACAAGGGCTGGGAAGAAAGGTGCGTCCACCCCTCCCACCTGGCTCTGATAAGGATCCTATTGAGTCTGGTCACCATTCCTACCAGTAAACTCTCCTCAGGTACCCAGGGACTACTTTTTCCTTTTATCCTTCTTCTTTTAGATTTATTTATTTTATTTCATGTGCATGTATGTGTTTGTTTGTGTATGTAGAGAGGGAGGGAGAGAGGCAACCCTTATCAGGTCTATAGTACTCTGTTTTGTTCTATTGGGGCCTGTTTACACTTGATAATCTCAAACGACTGCCAAAGCAGAGATGGCCTCCTCCAAGGTGACTTGTGTCCCCAAGGACAAAAAACAAGAAACTTTCTGCCCCTGTTGTACTTGATCTCCTCCAAGTTAGTTCTTCAGAAAAGAAGGGGCTGCAGTAACTATTTGAGGGACTTTCCCATGTGCCAGCTTGCTCTGAAGGGTCTCAGGGACCTCTGTGTGAGATGGGGAAAGGGGGAGATAGAGAGAGTTCTTAGACATGAGCACCCACATCTATACCTCAGCCTCCTTGGACCTTACCAAGGCTCTTTTCCTGCAGTGAGCAGGAGACTTTGGGGAACATTGCCTCTGATAAAAGGATTTGAGTGCTAGTAAAATATGTTTAAAAGATAATCAAAACAAACCTCAAAACAGACCAGGACATCTGCAATCTCAGGGCTGGGTAGGCTAAAGCAGGAGGATTACAGCAAGTTTGAGGTCAGCCTGAGATATACAGTAAGCTCCAGGTCAGCATGGACTTCAGAAGAATGAGACTCTGTCTCAAACTAAACAAAGCAAAATAAAACAAAAAAGAACAACAAGATGGGTCAGTGAGTCAAGGTGCCTGATGCCAAGCTTGATAACCTGAGTTCAATTTCTTTTTTTCTTTCTTCCTTTTTAAATATATTTTTATTTTATGGCTATGTCCTTGCATGTATGTCTGTGCACTATGTGCATGCAGCGTCCTTAACGGCCAGAAGAGGGCATCTTATCCCCAGGGAATTATAGATGGTTATGAGACTCCTTGTGAGTGCTGGGAGTTGAACCCAGGTCCTCCGGAAGAGCTACCAGTGCTCTTAAGCACTAGGCTATTTCTCCAGCCTAGTTCAGTTTCTACAGCTGACATGGTGGAAGGAGAGAACCAGCTCCCGCAAGCTGTCCTCTGACCGCCACACTCACGCCATGGCACTTGTACTGCTGCGCCCCATCCCCCAACAAAGATAATGATAAAAAAAAACTCTGAAGTGTTGTGAGGCTAAACACAGTGAAAAACTCCTTCCCACGCACTAGGATGATTTTTTTTTTAATTTCAGAGTACAATAAACAAGCATTGCCGAGAACGTTGAGACATTAGACACTGCACCGTCTACACAAACGGAAACTGGTGCGGCCCAGCGGCTCCTCGGAAAGCAGAAAATAGTCTACATCATCGGCATTTTCATTTCTAGGGATAAAACCAAAAGAACTGGGGATTCAAAATGACACTTGTACAACATTTGTAGCACCATTGCTCAATAGCTGAAAGGTGTAAATAGTTCCACCAGGATGAGTGGATAAACCAAGTAATGGATAGCCAAAGAGCAGAGACTTCCTGACCATTCACAGCGAACGGGAGGGCAACGGAGATGGCTCAGCAAGTCAAGGCACCTGCCACCACGCCTGACACTCTGAGTTCAAGCCCAGGACTCACAATAGAAGGAGAGAATCAGTGTCTGTAAGTTGTTCTCTGGCCTCCACACAGATGCAGCACACACCATGTAAAAGGGTTGATTTATGATTAGTTCTGCAACATGAGTGACCCTTGATAACATTACAGGAACTGAAATAAATTTTTAGGCATAAAAGGCAAACACGCTATGATCCCATATATATGAAGCTAAATGGAAATTACCGGTAAGTCATTGTTTTAAATTAAGTTTCTGTGCTAGACTCCAAGAGACTACTTGAAAATGGAGTAACTCATGTTGAAGTTCCAGTCACCAAAGCTGAAACTGAGCTGTTTATGTGACCTTCTGTTTATGCAACTAAATAAGGAACCTGAAGTAACCTGATGTTAACCAATTTCTGCAAGGAAAGGTGACGGTCTTCCTGGTTTTGGCTCTGCCTCTGCTCAGCCTAGCTATAAAACCTCCTTTGTTTGACCCACTGGGACATTTTGTGGAGCTATGCCCAATTCTAGGATCAACAAGAATCACTAGGATTTTTACTTTAATTAATTAATTAACATATCCCAGGTTGGCCTCAAATGTCTGATCTTGCTTCCACCTCCTGAGTACTGGGTTTCTCGGTATGAGTCACCATGCTTTTTCTAGGTGGTTTATTTTGCCTTATTAGGCTTCAAACAGAGTGCCTCTGTATATTCTAGGGAAGTGTTCTAGCACTATGCTGCATATTAGTCTTATTCTTACTTTTAATTTTAAGAAGAATCTCACTAAGTTGCCCAAGGTTGGCCTCTAACTAACTCCATAGCTTGTGATCGCAAACTTGTGATCCTCTTGCCTCCATTTCCAGAGAATCTAGGATTACAGGTCTGCTCTCTAGGGATTTATTTACTTACTTATTTAGGCAAGGTCTCATTCTGTAGCCAGGCTAGCCTGGAATTTTACTATGTCACTTAGACTGGTCTCAAATGCACAGCAATCTTCTTGCCTCAACCTTTTTTTTTTTTTTTTTTTTTTTTTTTGAGACAGTGTTTCTCTGTGTAGCTCTGGCTGTCCTGGAACTCATTTTGTAGACCAAGCTGACCTTGAACTCACAAAGATCAGCAAGCTTCTGCCTCCTGAGTGCTGGGATTAAAAGTGTGTGCCACCACTGCTGGGCTTGCCTCAGCCTTTTAAGTACAGAATTATAGGCATGTCTTATTTAGGATCTTTAAATTAAAGGAGGATTTTCTCTTTTGACAATGAGGTACTTACAATAGGCAAATCATTAAGATAAAAAGCACAATCAAGAGGATAGTAGGGACTAGGAAAGGAGACCAGGGTGTTCCTAACTAATGGTTACAGAGTTTCTGTTTGGGATAAGGAGAAAGTCTGGAAGCAAATCACATTGACAGCTACATTGTCAGTATACTTAAATTCTGTATCTAAAATGCTCAGTTTTATATCTTACATATTTTGCCACATGCTTACAAAATACTGAGGCTACTTATCTTTGCAGAGATTTGGTAGCTGAACAGGGGTGTGAAAGAAGCCTGTTTTCATTCCATCAGCTTTCATGAGCAGAGGGGTTTCCTTGAGACAATGTGTGGGAAGTATGGAGTCCTACCCAGTCCTATGCACACAGGTGCAGCCTCTTCCATTCATCCTGCCAGAGACTGCTCTGGCCAGAGGTTCTCAGGGATTAGAGTCTTCACCTTCCTGACCATTGTACAGATGGAGAAACTGAGGCTCTGGGAGCAGATCAGACTAGGCACAGTGTCCCCAAGAGGTAATGACCTATGAATTCTGTATTTTAAAGCTTCATCAACTGGGTTAGGGTCGAGACAGGTCACTGACAGCCAAGATGGTTCCACACACAGAAGATCAAGTCACCTCCTCCTAGGTTTGGTGGGGACAGTCACCTAATCTGAAGCATTTCCCTGCACTCCAGGTCCCATCCTAGTCTCTCCTCCTACCTGATATTATGGTCACTGCTCCAGCTTGTGTCCTCAGGAGGCCTTTTAGGGGACAAAATAACAAGATAACAGATGGGCCAGAACATAAGGTTCCCAGATTAGTGTATCTGGCCAGCAAACTGTCACGTGGAAGCAAAGCTTTCCACAGACTCTAGTGGACATGGGGGTTGGAGGGACCCAAGATCTGGATGCTCTGGGAGGATAGATACTTCCCCTATCTCCAGTGTTCTTCCAGGCCTGAAATCTCCTGGCCGAGCAACAGGGCTTCAAACTTTCCCCTAGAAAAGTGAGATTTAATATGGCTCCACATCCAATGGCAGGGTTCCTTTAGAGCAGTTCAATGAAAAATGCCCGAGGGCTGAAGTTAACTCCAGCACACTTGTCCGGAACTGTGCTCAGAACAGGGCTGATTCCAAGGAAGTTTTGTTCAAGCAAAGGCTCTCAGTCCTAAGAGTACCCTCTACCCACTCTGAACTAGCAAGGGCACTGAGGAGTTCAGGGAGAGAGCTGGTGATAGTGTCTAAATGTATGGACAGACCAAGGTGATTTAAGGCCTTCAGTTGACTAAAGAGCCTCGCCCTGCCTAGGATGGGAGATCTGGGAGGGCTTCACAGTGGAGGGACTCTTTCATTTGAAATCTAGGCCACCTTTGGGAGTTGAGCAGGCCCAAGGGTGGGAGTGAAGGAATGAGCTTATCAGAGATTGTAGTTCTGCCACGGGCAAGATCTCCTGAGCAGTTATCTCTCAGTGTCAATCAGGAAGGGGACAGGACAGAACGGCTTTGAGTCTTTGCCAGGGTTGAGGTGGTGTGGATGTCTCATCAGTATACTTCAGAGGGCAACGTGGGGCTCTGACCTCCCAGGAGCTTAGGATGTTGAATCGTACCACTCCTGGAAGTAATCCTGGAACGCTGGGTCTGGGTCTGTCTGTCCTAGTAATGCCTAGCTTGCTGGCTTTCTTCCTGCTGACCCTAACCCTAAGCAGCTTGCTTCCTTTACGCCCGCTGACCCTGCCCTCCTGGAGACACTACTTTTCTGCTTTTAGTCTCCACCACAGCACCCAGGGCAGCTGGGGAACCCAAGGAGCAAGAGGGAAATGACTCAGTTACAATTTGGGATCCTGGTATGTTGGAACCAGAAGGGGCTGCAGAGTCTGTCTAACACAACTTTCCATTTTATGGTGAAGAAACTTAGATTCAGGCCCTGACAGACAGATTCAAAGGCTATACAGTGAGTTGGGAAGAGATCTGGTGGCAGGACCTTACAGGGAGAAGCAATCACTTGGGCTACAGTAGGGAGTCTCAAACCTGGTAAGTCTCAATGTGAGGTCCTGCCAAGCAGTCACCTTAGGAGATGTCCCAGTCTGCTGATAAGCCTAGACATGGGTATTGACAAAGAAGGACCTTTTTAATAAGACACTCTGCACTTATCCAGCATGATATATTAATTTGTTCAGATTATCCTTATGGTATAAGTAACAATTTTAATAAGTTAGGTAGAAAAGTCACAGATATCACGAACAAAGCAGGGAACTTTAGCTAGGGAGACTAGTTTGAGAAATCCTGGGTGGAAAGGACAGGCAGAGAAGAGATGTGGGAACAAGCCAGATCTAAACTGCAGTTGTAGTTGTGTGTTGACCGAGGTTTCTGTCCTGCCAAGTCCCGCAGCCGTTCATCCCAAAGAAACACACAGAGGTCTACATTAATCATAAACTGGTTGGCCTGTTAGCTCAGGCTTCTTATTAACTAATTCTTACATCTTACATTAACCCAATATTCTTGTCTGTGTTAGCCACTTGGCTTGGTACCTTTGTCAGCGAGGGATTCTCATCTTGCTTCCTCTGTGGCTGGGTGACAACAGTAGACTGACTCTTTCCTCTTCCCAGAATTCTCCTGTTCTGGTCACGCTGCCTATACTTCCTGCCTGGCTACTGGCCAATCAGTATTATATTAAAATACAAGTGACAAATCTTTACAAAGTACGAATCCATTGTCCCACATTGTGCTATAGAACTGTGGGGGGATGCACTCCTGCCTTTTGCTCACCCTTTACCCCAGTTCTCTCCCTCTGATGGACAGGTCAGGGAGCATCTTCCCTGTACTTTCCATCACATGGAACCCGCAGATTCCAGAGAGCTTAGAGTTCAACCTTCTGGGACTTGGGTTCTTGTCTGTAATGTGATGGGGTGGACTTGCCTGGGGGAGTTTGTTGGGTTAGAATTAGGGGAAGGGCATACTGGCAACCACTCTTCACAGTTACCACTGCAAAGTTTTCTGGTAGATAGCGCTGAAGAGGACCATCTTACTCTCTATTCCACTATCCTCTCTGCCGCTCTGTGTTGCCCCTTCTTCTCTTGATGCCTTTTGGGACAGGGTCTCACTAAGTTGCTTAGATTTGCCAGGCAGTGATGGTGCACACCTTTAATCCCAGCACTCGGGAGGCAGAAGCAGGTGGATCTCTGTGAGTTTGAGGTCAGCGTGGTCTACAGAGCGAGTTCCAGAACAGGCTCCAAAGCTACAGTAAAAAACCAAACAAACAAAAACCCACAAAAAAACAAAACCAAAAAAAGTTGCTTAGATTTTCCTTCAACTCACTATGCAGCTTAGGCTAGCCTCAAATTTGATGTTCCTGCTTCAGCCTCCCAAGTGCTGGAATTGCAGCATGTGGCTGCTCCACCTCTGAGATGTCATGTTTCAGAAACAATGTAAGAGGAAAAGGCTTGGGTCTGGAAAGGACTGGTAATCCCTTCTCAGTTATAACCCAGGGGTTGCCCCACAATGGGCAGTTGGCATTTGCATCTCTAGATTATCACCTGATCTTGTGGAAGCCCTGAGCATTCCCCCAGCTCCAACTTCCTTCTCTCCCACAGCAATCTCAGTCAGGTTGCTGGCGTTTTCACTTCACCATTACCCACAAACGACTGGAAGACGACTCCTTTCTTTTCTATGTCCCTGGGGCCCAGTAGTTCATCTGAACCAGAAAAAGTACCAAGTAACTGCTTGAGCAAATCAGCGGAGAGCAAGCACACTGGACAGAATGCCCTCCTAGGCCGCCTCATTGGTCTACACCTGAATACCTAGAAGGAAGCAGGAGCAGGAGCCAGTGTCACAGCAGGCCTTGGGAAAGGCAGGGCCATGTGACCTTGGTGAGGAAAGTGGCAGGGCTCAGGCCACTTCTTTTGGTTTACTTTCTGCTGTCCTCCTTGCTTTTCTGGTTCAGCAACGCCCAGGATTCTGGGCATGTCTGGCCTTCTAAAAATACACGGGCTGCCCAGAGCCTCCCAGATGTCTGAACGCTGAGTCTGTGATTTCCCTGCTTGTAATGGGACAGTCCAGACAGACATGAGCAGCCCGTGGTGGCTCAAGCCACTTCCTCTGCCTCCCACCCACCAGCCCACCAGGAGAGCTCGGCCCCATGCCCTTACCCTTGCAAAGCAAAGAAGGCTAGACTCCGTAGACTGCTGGCTCCAGGAATTCCTTGGGACAGACGAGAGAACTGATGTCCAAAGACACTGGTGACACACAGGCCATACCTGCTGGTGCCTCTCTTCTGTATGGTGCCTGAGATCTGGGCTTTGAGTCCAGTCTGATGCCCTAACTTATCACTTGGCAGCTCCTAACAGCAGAGACCAGAGGAACTCTGAGTCCCCACGGTGTCTGAAAAGTGTCCCGTCTAGAGATCGCACCAGTGAATGGAGACTGGTAGATAGGGTCCCCCGGGAGATAGAACTTCTGCATTTCAGGCCAGGGTCAGCTGCCATGATACTGTGCCTTCATCTGTTCCACCCTGAAACAATGAGCTGACAGTTTTTGGGGAGCTCCTGTCCTCCCATGGTGTGGGGGAAGGGCACTCCCTGCTGACTGCACTCTGCTCTAGGTACTTAGCTTCTCTTCCCGGTGAGTCTCTGAACACACCTCTCCACAACCCCCGCCCCAGCCCAGTTCTTCAAATGATGCCAGTTCTGTCCTCTGGTTCTAGATGCTAGGGGTGAGCAACCCCTCTCTCCTAATTCATTACATGACCTTGTATAAGGAAGGTGTTGGCCTTTTTGAGGTTGCAGTTTCGCTACCTCTAAATTGGAGGTAGTGAACGAGCCAGGCATGGTGTACACCTCTAGAATCCCAGCACTGGGAGTCTGAGGGAGGAGGAATATGGTGAGTTTGAGGTTGCCCTGGCCTACATAGCAAGTGTCAGGTCAGCCAGTGCTACAGAGCAAGACCCTATCTCAAAAAACAAAACAAACAAAAATCACAAAAAAAGTTGAATGTGATAGCTCGTGCCTTTAATTCAAGCCCTCACGAGACAGAGGAAGGCAGATCTCTGTAAATTTGGGGCCAGATAGGTTTACATCAGTTCCAGGACTAAACAGTGAGACTCTACCTCAGAACACAATTAATATCAATTAATTTAAAACAGTAGAGAGCTAGTCTGGGGATGTAGCTCAGTTGTAGAATACTTGCCTGCATGCTTGAGAGCCTAGGCTTATTCCACAATGCAAAAGCAACACAGTAAAATGGGACAAAACAATAAAGGGGAAGCAGAATGTCTCAGTCGCAGAGCACTTGCTTAGCTGTGAAATCCCTAGGGTTTGCTTCTCAACATGGCCAATAAAAATTAGTTAATTTAATATAAGGAGATATGATGCATTTCAAATCTTAGGTAATAGTCATCTCCTACAGAAAGACACATGGGGCTGGCATGATGGTTGAGAGAGTAAAAGGCACTTGCTGGGCAATCCCAAGGACCCAAGTTCAATCCCGTGGACCCATATAGAGATGGAAGAATAAACCAACTTCCCAAAGTTGTTCTCTGAGCTCCACATGCGTGCTTAGTCCATACTGTACCATCCACATGCGTGCTAGGCCCACACTGTACCGTCCACATGTGTGCTGAGTCCACACTGTACCGTCCACATGCGTGCTGAATCCACACTGTATCGTCCACATGTATGCTGAGTCCACACTGTACCGTCCACAAGTGTGATGAGTCCACATGTGTGCTAGGTCCACACTGTATCATCTACATGTATGCTGAGTCCACACTGTATCATCTGCATGCATGCTGAGTCCACACTGTATCGTCCACATGCGTGCTGAGTCCACACTATATCGTCCACATGCGTGCTGAGTCCACACTGTATTGTCCACACGTGTGCTGAGTCCACACTGTACCATCCACATGCATGCTAGGTCCACACTGTACCGTCTACATGCATGCTGAGTCCACACGGTACCGTCCACATGCGTGCTGAGTCCACACTGTATCATCTGCATGCGTGCTGAGTCCACACTGTATCGTCCACATGCGTGCTGAGTCCACACTGTATCGTCCACACGTGTGCTGAGTCCACACTGTATTGTCCACATGCATGCTGAGTCCTCACTGTACCGTCCACATGCGTTCTGAGTTCACACTGTACCGTCCACATGCGTGCTGAGTCCACATTGTATTGTCCACATGTGTGCTGAGTCCACACTGTACTGTCTACAAGTGTGCTGAGTCCACATTTCACTTTCTTCTACCATAGTACACACCTTTGTAGATGGTTTTTTTATTTTTATTTTTTTGAGACAGGGTCTTACTATGAAGCTCTGGATGTTCTGAAATTCATTATGTAGACCAGGTTGGCCTGGAATTCATAAAAATATGCCTGCCACTGCCTCCCAATTGCTGGGAGGCACCATGCCTGGCCCTATATTTTTTTCATTCCTTTTTTTTTTTTTTTGAGACAAGCTTTCTCTGTAGCTTTGGAGCCTGTCCTGGAACTAGCTCTTGTAGACCAGGCTGGCCTCGAATTCACAGAGATCCACCTGCTTCTGCCTCCCGAGTGCTGGGATTAAAGGTGTGCGCCACCACCGCCCAGCTATTTTTTCATTCTTTTGACAGGCTCTTACTCTGTATTCAAAGCTAGTTTAGAACTCATTATGTAGTGTTGTGGAATATTAGTTTAAGATGGGTTACACTGATTTGTGCTGTAGAATATTTTTTTAATCATGCAAAGATACATTGCATTCTTTTATGTTGCATTTGTTTAACTCTATAAAGCTGTGCATAATGTATAATTAAGAAATACAGGTTAATAGATAGTCATCTATAATAGTCAAGCTTGTAGTCATGTTAGTTAGGTTTTCTAGATGTACAGAGATATACTTCAAATGAATAGTTATTCTTCAAACCTTTCAAAGACATATAGAATATGGCATTTAAAATGTTTTAAGAACTTAGGACTTTTCATGACAATGAGACACATTTGCTCCTGGCAGCACCAATCTACTTTAAGAGGACGATGGGCATCAAAGAGGCTCCTTATGGTGTTGGTTAGCCATTTGGGCAAGAAACTGCTCTTGTATGGACTGCTTGATGATATGATGTATGAACTGGACATGCAGGACCCACAGAAAAATGATTGCTGAACTTGCCTAAAGAAGGTGAGACAGTCCTTCAGGGTTCCTGCTTCACGAGAGAACTGTTAGACATTTTCCAGGACACAGAAGAAAGCAACCGATGAACTTTGCCAGTACAAGGCATAAATGATCTTCAGATTTCCTGCTTCATGGAAGTCTGCTGGATACTATGGGTGACTGTCCAGCCAGTGAGATGTCTCTGTCAATTCTAGAGTTTTGGATGTTGCTTACAATGTATTTCTTGTTAACTTAGGTAATATATATCCTTCTGGAGTCTTTGATGGAGTTGAAGAATAGATGTAGTTATAGTTTTCCTAGATAAAGTAGATATAATTGTAGCTATAATTCTTGCTTGATTACTATTTTATTGTATGTAATCTTGCTATGTTAAAGTTAAAATCTTCCCTTTTATTTAGACAGAAGAAGGGAGGTGATGTGAGATTCCCTTCTGTATGCTGTGAATACCATTGGTTAGTAAAGAAGCTGCTTTGGGCCTATTGCAGTGCAGAACAGGGCAAGGCGGGAGTGCCAAGCAGAGGAGGAGAGATTAGGTGGAGTCAGGGCGATGCCATGTAGCCATTGCAGGAGACAGATACCAGATGGAACTTTACCAGTAGGCCACAACCACGTGGCGATATACAGATTAGTAGAAATGGGTTAATTTAAGATATAAGAGCTAGTCAATAAGAAGCGTGAGCTAATAGGCCAAGCAATGTTGTAATAATATAGTTTCTGTGTGATTATTTCTTGTCTGGGCAACTGGGAACGAACAAGCAGCTTCTGTTGTTGGATATCTGTTGAAAGGATATTTGAGTTGGATATCCCAAAGATGTTCCTCAATCTAAGTGTGAACCCACTCACACTGCTTCTCATGTCCACGTCTATGGTTAAGGCCTGGTAAATAGGGTCAGAACAGCCTAAATGTTAACTGGTTTAATTGGCAGCCGGTGTTGTGGAGCTGCTGCAGAAAAGTAGGCAGGTGCTCATCAGGGCAACAGAGAAGAGACACCTGCCATTCTGGTAGAGGGGAAATAGAAAAATAATTATGTTGTGCATGTGCCCATGGAATCACCTGAGCCCATGAGTTTGATCAGTTTGCAAAATACAGTGAAACCCTGTACAAAAACAATTAAAAGAAGTTAGGCTGGTGTATCTTAGTAGTAGGGAGTTACTTTAACATTGCCTGGCATCTGTGAGACCCTCGGTTCAATTCTAGCACTACAAAGATAGCAACAACAAGAACACACACACTTTCTGTGTGTCTCCTTCTCCTAACAGAGGCAAAAGCAATTTAGAGAATCATTGTTTGAGATCATGTGCTTAAGATCCAGCTCCCCTACATCACTGCCCTCCAACCTGAGTCAATCCCTTTTTAAGCCAGGGCCTCACCATCTTTAAAATTAGCAGGTTCTGTTAGGACTAGAGGGCTCATGATTTTCTGGGTGTTTCTTCTGTCCTCATTTATACAGGTAAAACAAAGTCTCAACAAAGTCAAGACCCTACTCTCCAGAGACTGAAGACAAACAAGCTTCTTGCCACAGGTGCACACGTTTTTTTCTTCTCCTTAGGGAGTCCAGAGTCAAGAACTAACACTGACTGGCCTGAGCCTCCAGGAGGAACAAGACCATCTGGGAGCTGGCACAGAGGCCCACAGCCTGTTTGCCGCCTAGAGAGGTGGAAAGGAAGCCTGGTTTAGAGTGAAACGGAAGTGCCTGAGGTCTGACAGTTGCTCTTAGTCTTTGCAGCCAGGAGGGAAATAAAACTGTAGGGCATCGGCATCTTTGGCCCTGAAAGTTCATGGGGCAGCAACAGGTGAGGAGGCCTGGTATGAGCTTGCGTCTGTCCTGGCCAGGAGTTATCTTTGCAAAGTAGGCTGGTTCAAGGATTCCGGAGGAGGGTAAAGGAAAAAGCTATGAAACAGATTCATGGTTAGGAAAATCTCAATGCTTCTCTGAACTCAGTGCTTCTATTTTTTAAAAAATGGGGTTTGGCTAAATTCGCCCCTGCAATAAGGATGTCTGGAATGATGGGCAATGGGGCTACAAAAGGTGATTTGTTTACAAGGAGTCTGGCCTGTAACCTTGCTGGCAAGGGACTCAGCGTTATGAGGATAGTTAGGGTGGCACGCGATAAACATATTTTTGATATGTGAACGAGGGAAAGCTTACAGTGAAGAGTGGGCAGGAAGGAGCACTCTAAAGTTTATCCTAGACTGCATCCCTTCCATAGATGAAGGAATCATCTACCAATTTTAAGCAAGTCCTTTAAGAGGTTGTTAAAGTAAATGGAAAATCCTAGATCTTAGGTGGAAGGGTTTTTGTAGTCACTGAAAGGTTGTAGCTGTATCTTGTCGGGTGTCTTATTCTGAAAGATATTTGAAATAGGCCACCAAGAAAGAGTTAAGGAATACTCAAAGGATAGGCGTGATAATTCCCTCACCGTACTCTTGGGAGGTGGAGGCAGGACAATTAGGAGTTCAAGGTCAACACAAGGAGTTTGAAGCTGGCCTGGGCTACATGAGATCCTGTTGTAAAAAACCATACAACAAAACAAAACAAAACCACAAAACAAAATCAAAACAAAATGAAGAAAAGAATAATTTGATTGGTTGTATATAGTTGCTAACAATATTATAAATAAAGTAATAATGTATTATTACTTTCAAATTAACCAAGAAAAGAAGGATGATGATAATTAAAAGTCACTTATCTGGAATATTTTGAATGAGCTCTTGAATAAAATTTATGGACAACAAAAAACAAAATCCCAAAAACTTTGGGCTTAATTTGGAATACAATGGAGATGCACTCAGGGCAGACAATTTGGTCTAGATGGCTAAGAAGGCAGAGGATAAGAGAATGTGGTTGGGGTCAGGCAGGAGCAACAGCAAGGGGACAGTGAGGAGAGAGCTGAGGGTGTCAGGCCCAGTCCCTGCTGAGAAGATGAGATGCACAAAGGTGTGGGGAAATGAGAACTGAAATGTAGGCGGCCCTGCGGCTTTGTTCTGGGCAGGTGCGGTCAGCAAGGGAAGTGAAAGGGGCTGAATGACTGCAGCCCAGCTTTGAGGAAGAAAGACATCTTCCTGAGGGTGTTGGGGCCCTGTCTCTGGCCAGAAGTCCCATTCCAGGGTGTGGCAGGGCGAGGGGCTATACTTTGAAGAAAGCCACGGGGCAATGGGCAACCCTTGCCCTCAGGGTTCTATTTCCTTCTGCCAAGACTTTGCTCTTTCTTCTGATATGAGTGTCCCCTTCCAGCACCCTAGGGTTTCTGCCAGGCCCTCAGAAAGCCTGCCTGAAACTCTAATTCTTGGCTTCCTGCTGCTTCCCGCTCAGTTGCCTGACTGGTAGAATGACCAAGTTCTGCCTCAAGGCACGTTTTGTTCTGTGCCTTGCATCACACCAGAAGCCTTTCCCTGTTCACAGTGCTCCATCTCTTTTCTGCCCACACAAGGGTTTTCAAGCAACAGATCAGAATCAGATCTTAGGCTCCCTGGAAACGCTAGCCCTTTATACGGTTGTCCTAAAGTGGGAATAGTGGTGGGGCTGCTCACTTGGCTTTTCATTCTGGAAAAAGAATTGAGCTGACTGATCTGAATGGTAGACCCTGGTGGAGGGTCTGTGTCAGCCTGCAAGAAACTTCAGTGAAGAAATGACTGTACGGAGGTGTGCACAGACCAAAGGAACAATCAAGAGGGTGGTAAGGCATCACCCAGAGGCTGGCAACTGTGGGAACTTTTACTTCAGGCCTGGAAGGGCTCAGTAATCCTGTTACTGGAACCTAAGAAGAGGCAGTGCTGCTTAGTGAAGCGGTGGTCCACCAGGGAGCAGTGCAAAACGTGTCAACCCCCTGCTCTCATCCTCAAGCCTCCTCACTGTTCCAGTCAACCCAAAGTGAGGTTGGCAAGGAGGCCTGGAGACACAGTCTATGGGGTCATCCTCCTGAAACATAGGATGGGATGGGAGTGTTGAGTGGAGAGTTATCAGCTCCAGATGTACCTGAAAGATTGTCGCACAGGTGGAGTGCCTTGCAGATCAGCACTGACTTAGAGGAGAATTTTCTGCTGTCCCAGAGAAGGAAAGCATTTAGAAAGAAAACACTGTGACCCTGATGTTAAAGAACTCAAGAGTATGGCTGGGATGCAATTCGATGACAGAGCACTTGCGTAACATGCACAAGGCTCTGGTTTGATCCCCAGCAATGAAAAAACACAACAAAACAAAAACTAAAAAACCCAAACCAGAGTTTGGCGATAGCCATATGGTTCATCTTCAGAGATGGAGCCCTGAGGAGCAAAACTGTGCCAAGAGTCAGCGTGAGGCTTAGTGGACACACTCGAGGGTGGGGCTGGGAGAGGGCGTTTGAGACGACACGGTATCTTGTGTATATAGTCAAGGTCACAAGGCAAAATCAGCAGGGGTCAAAAGTCAGAGCAGTCATTCTGAAAAGTCAGTTGACTTAAGCTGTTAACTAAGAATCCAAACAAACACCCAGTATGCGGAGAGAGAAGGCACAGGTGTTAGTGTGACTCAGTCCTAGGTGTCTTGTGTTTCATTTTTATAAAAAAAGTACATTTTTTAATTGAAAATAGATTTTTATACAATATATTCTAATTAAAGTTTACCCTCCCCAACTCCTTTCATAACTTCTCCATCTACCTAAATCTTTCCCCACCTAAACCCTTTCTTTCTCTCTTTCATTAGAAAACAAATAGGAATATTAAAACACACAGAGAAACCATGTCTTTAAAACAAACAAACGCCCAGAGGTGGTGGCGAACACAACACTCGGGAGGCAGAGACAGGTCGATCTCTGTTAGTTTCAGGCCAGTCTGGTCTCCAGAGTGAGTTCCAGGACCCCCAAGGCTAAACAAAGAAACTTTGTCTCAAAAAAACAAACAATCCAAAACACCCAATAAAAAAGAAATTAACAAATTAGAATAGGACAAAACAAATAGGAAGAAAAGGGCCAAAGAAAAAGCATATGAAACACATAGACATAGAAATCCCATGAAGTCACAAAGTTGGAGCCATGATACATAAACAAAAAACCTGTAAGGTTAAAAAACAATGCCCAAAGTATGAGGGAAAATCCTCCCAATACCATCGACTTTCCTGTGTCAGTCATTCAGTGCCGGACCTGGGCCTGCCCTGAAGTGCTTTGTATACCCAGGGAGAATCCACTGCAGGAAACTTAATTTTTCTTTAGTGAGAAGTTAGCAGTTGAAGACAGTATCCAAGTATGCTTGTTCGGTTCTGTTTGAGTTGGGTTTCCCTGTATAGCTCAGAATGGTCTGGAATTCTGGATCATCTTGCTTTGCCCTTACGCTTGGCTTTAAGGGATACTGCTTTTGTTTGTTTGTTTTTTAGACAAGGTCTTGCTACGTAGCCCTGGCTGGCTGGCCTGGAACTTACTATGTAGGTCAGGTCAGGCTGGCCTTGAACTTATGGTGATCCTCACGCCTTCGTCTCTCGACTGTTGGAATTCCCACAATGCGCCACCACATTCCTTCAATTCCAACCCCTCACTCCATCCCAATAGATGTTATGTAACCCAGGCTGGCCTCAAATTCACCATGTAACTGAGGATAACTTTGAACTCCTGATCCTCTTTCATCCACCTCTCAAGCCCTAGAATTACAGGCATATTCCCAAGCTTCAAGGGGCACTGCTTTTTTAAATTTTAGGACAAACAACCAAAGAGACTTGCTAGGAGTTCACTAGTTAGGACTATCCCACTGGCTCAGGCCCATCCAGCCTGGTGTTTTGCTTTCACTGCTCCTCTGCTGGGAGCACCAAGTTCCCAGGCATCAAGGGCCACTTTCAAAGCAGCCTTCTGATCCCCTTCTTTTACACCAAGGCAGCCTTTCCTCACCCAGAACACCGAAAATAGCACCATGCTTTGGAATTTCTCAGACTAAGACCTTGCCTGTATGTCTATATTAGGAGCTCCTGAACACTATAGGTACAGTCCCCATTCACTCAATTAAACTTGGTGCCCAGTTCCTATGAGGAGACGGCTGGGTAAATTCAGCAACTCAACTTGAAGCAGTTAACCATGGGACACAGGAGCAGGGCCATCTGGCAGTCCCGCATCTTACTAATTCTATGATCTCAGGCAAGTTACTTAACTCCAACCTTACAATCAAGATAATGGAAGTTGAGAGAATCAGTGAGTGAACACATCAAAGCCTTCAGAGCTGTGTCTGGTGCCCCCTAAGCATCCAGAAAACATTAGCTATTATGACAGCTATTGTTAGGAGTCAGCTGGGTGTGCTTATAAACAACTCCTTATACCCCAGCAGACCAGTGCTGACACACACTGGCTTAGAACAGCTCCATTTTTCTATGGAAGAGGGTAGGTAACGGGAACCCTTTTTATAGATGGAAAGGACCCCAAGGAAGTCAAGGGCATTCATTTACATAGCAAGAGCTATTTTTTCCCTGTGTCAGCCACTGCCTCTCCTCCCATATCAAATTTACTGCACTGGATGTAGCTTACTACAGTATGTAGGTTCTTGCCTAACATGCAGGACATCATGGGCTCAATCCCCAGCATGGAATGAATTGTGTGTGGTGGTACACGCTTGTAATCCCAATACTTGGGAAGTATAGGTAGAAGTACCAGAATTCAAGGCTACTTTTGGCTGAGTTTGAGGCTAGCCTGGAATACAGGAGGCCTTGTTCCAAAAGAAAAAAAATTACTCCATCCCAAGAGAGGGATAAACAAGAGTTTCCACATGGTTCTCATCCTCAACAAATCTGGCAAAGTGCTTGGATTATGAGATACTAGATACATTTTGCCAGGTTCCAAGTACAGATGTGATCTTTTAGGGGAATATTATCATCCAGTAGCAGATCAGCATAGCACAAACTGACCTTTCTAACTGGGGATAGATTCCTATGTGCACTTAGGACTGGACCTAATGGCTGGGCCATTAGGTAAATTACTTATCAATGCCTCATCTATAAAATGGGGCTAATGACAGTCCCTACTTCAGAGATGTTGTAAGAATTAAGTTCGGCATCCAGGTGAAGGGTTTGGAATGGTGTCTGCCACATGGTAGCTATTATATGGCAGGGCTACTCCCATAGTAGACATGAATCAGACAGAAGGTTTGTGTATGGTAAGGGTCAGATTTGATGCTCCTTGCCCAAGCATTGGCTCTGCTTACATTGTGGGCAGCATCTGCCTCATGGGGAGACTGCCACCTGCTCTTTCCCTCTGGAAGAGCTTTCCTGAGCCAGGGAATTCCACTCTAGGCATTCTTTTGCCAGATGCTCCGCCTACAACAGCACAGCGAGAATTTAACCTGGACCAAGTGGCCCAAGCTGTCTAGGAAGTCAGGTAGTCTTAGGAACTAGGGGTATCTACATAGAAAGGCTGAAAGTGGGAGGGGAACATGGGCATGGAGGGGCTGCTCTGGCTGAGGGTGGTGCTGCAGACGGGGAAGGGCGGGTGTCCAGGGAGAGCAGGCAGGATGCCAGGGTGTCTGCCAGCCTCTGGGACACCCATTTTGGCTCCCCGCCCTCCAGCAGGCAGCAGGAGCAGGAAAGCTGGTTTTGTTTAGGTACTAACTGGGCAGGCTGTGGGAAAATGGCAGGCAGGCCTGCTTCCTTCACAAGGCAGTGCTGGCTCTTCCCCATCTTACTGTGCTATTCCACACTTCCGTCCTCCTTCGGTCCCTACCTGACTCTTTTCTTCCAGTTGAGCCCGAGGGGCTCTCTCTCCATGGTGCTTCCCAGGCTGGACCTAGTGTTGAGGAAACTGACTGAGGGAGAAGCAGGGGACTTCCCAGGTGCCCACAGTAAGAGAGACACAGACCTAGGACTCTGGTTGGGCTCAGTCTTCCCCCATGAGAATAAAAAAAAAATGTAATAAAATGAAATTTAAAAACGTTAAAAGGATTTTTTATTATTTTTATTTGAAACACAGTCTCTCTGTAGTACTTGCTGTCCTTGGACTCACTATGTAAACCAGACTGGTCTTGAACTCAACAGAGATCTATCTTTCTTTGCCTTCTGAGTGCTGGGGATTGAAGGAGTTCTCCATTATATTGGCATACAAAAGAGTTCCACACTCGCCCGGAATGGAGTATAACACAGGTTTATTTATCGGGGATAAACTCACAGAAAGAGTAGCGATCCACAGTCCTCTGCCAGCACTGGGAACTGGAACCGTATATGTGACACCCTTATTGGTTAATGAATAAAGCTGCTTTGGCCTATGGCAGGGCAGAACATAGCCAGACTGGAAGAGATATGGAGAACAGGTGGAGTCAGAAAGACAACGTCACGTAGCTGCTGAAGGAGAAAGGCACGCTGGCTGGAACCTTACGGGTAGGCCACAGCCTCGTGGTGGCGATACACAGATTAATAGAAATGGGCTAATTTAAGATGTAAGAACTAGCTAGAAACATGCATGAACCATTGGCCAAATAGTGTTGGAATTAATATAGTTTCTGTGTGGTTAATTTGGTCAGGGTGGCTGGGAAATAAATGAGTAGTCTCTGCTTACACCATTATGTCTGGCTTATTTATATTTTAAAATTTATGTGTCTGAGTTCTGAGTACTTTGTTCGTATGTATATCTGAGCACCACTTTTGTGTCTAGTGCCTGCAGAGGCCAGAAGAGGATGTTGGGTACCCTATAACTGGAGTACAGATGGTTATGAGCTGCCATGAAGATACTGGCAACTGAACCAGGATCTTCTGCAAGAACGGCCAATGCTTTTTCTCTTCCTTCCTTCCTTTCTTTTTTTCTTTTTTTTTTAAGACAGGGTTTCTCTGTGTAACAGCCCTGGCTACCCTGAAACTCATTTTGTAGACCAGGCTGGCCTCAAACTCACAGAGATCCTCCTGCCTCTGCCTCCCAAGTGCTGGGACTAAGGGCATGTGCCACCACTGCCTTGCATCAGCCACTGCTCTTAACCATGAGCAATCTCTCCAGATGGAGGGGGATTCTTTTTATAAGATAAAAAAAATTATTTAAGTTTTGGGTGCCGCATGTAGTGGTGGCACACGCCTTTAATCCCAGCACTCAGGAGGCAGAGGCAGTGGATCTCTGTGAGTTCGAGGCCAGCCTGGTCTACAAGAGCTAGTTCCAGGACAGGCTCCAAAGCTACAGAGAAACCCTGTCTCGAAAAAATAAATAAAAAAAATAAATTTAAGTTTTTTAAGACAGGGTTTATCTATGTAGCCCTGGCTGTTCTGGAACTCCCTCTGTAGACCAGCTAGCCTCTAACTCAGAGCCTGCCTCTGCTTCCCAAGTGTGGCCTCCTTAAAGGTGTGGGCCACCATTGGTGGGCAAGATTTATTTATCTATTTACTTTTAGACAGGGTCTCACTATGTAATCCTGGCTGACCTAGAACTTGCTATATGGAGCCGGGCTGGCCTTGAACTCACAGAGATCTGCCTGCCTTTACCTCCCCAGTGCAGGGATGACAGAATTGTACTACTAGAGCTGGCCTTTTAAAATTTTGTTTTGTTTTGAGACAGGGTTCTCTCTCTCTAGTCCTGGCTGTCCTGGAACTTGCTATGTAGAACAGACTGGTCTTGAACTCATAGAGATCCTCCTGCCTCTGATTCTGTAGTGCTGGGATTAAAGGCGTGCACTACCAAACTGGCCTTAATTTTTGTTTTACATGTTTTATTTTGTGTGCACAGCATGCATGTGGCGGTCAGAGGACAACCTGTAGGAGTTAGGTTCTCTCCTATCATTTGGGTCCTGTGGATCAAACTAAGATTGTCAGGCTTGGCAACAGGCACCTTTACCCACCAAGCTCTCTTGCCAGCCTGGCCCCTTCTCCTCTTCCTTTTCTTTTTTAACAACAGAACTAGAACAACCTGGGCCAGTACAATTGGAAGCACTTTGCATAAATGATGGTCCCACTTAATTCCACCACAACTCTCCTAACATCTATTCTCTCCTTTGGACAGAACAAGGGAAACTATCAGGAAAACGGCTTTAAGATTGTCAAGAACCCAGAGTAAGGCAGAAGAGGGAGCATGCCATCTAACTTAAGAATTTGCTTTGTCCCTGAACTATCATGTTTCCACCCACCTGACTGTTCTACTCCCTGATCCCTGGTTTCCAGAGATGTAATCACAGTGCAGCTCTTGGTGGAAGCTCCCATTGGCACCTCACATAGACAGTCACTCAGCTTTCTTGCTGCATCCCAGACTGGCAGTCATTGGCTTTCATGCCTACTCAGCCCTTTATATGTCATATACCTGACATTTCATTTACCCAGCACAGCAGTTCCCCTAAGAGGGAGACAGAAAAAAAATCTGTTATTATCATTCTACAGAAATGGAAACCAAGGTTGAAGTAACACGCCTGGCAAAGATAAGCTTAGAACTTCAGTTTTGTGTCTCCTGATGTCAAAATCACATGTCTGCCAGTTCCAACCATAGTCCTGGAATTACTCCTGTCCTTATCCCCTAAGCTATAAAACTAATGGCCTAGAGCTCAAAATGACCAGATAATTTCTTCTCCCATTGCCTGCACCTTAAGGACTTAGCTCTGGAGTTAGATCTCTGCTACCATTGGACAGGACTGGGCCTCTGACTTTCCTGACCTTGAATGTCTCAATCACTATTGTGACCTTTGGTCCTGCGTGGAGATTGGGAGCTCCTTGGGACAGAGCCTTGGGCTCACCCCAGAGACTTACTTGTGACTAAACCCAGAATAAAAACCTTGTTTGAGGAACAGTTGATAGAATCTAAGGCTTGGTTCTGCTACCAACTCACTGGGTGCTGTAGGAAAAACCCTACCCTGTTCTGGTGGTTGAACTGGGATTCTGTCTGGAGAAGACAGGTATACTGCTCAGGCTGACTGGAGGGAGTCCACTCACAGAAGAACAAAGAAGGGCAGTGGAGGTAAGGAAAGGTGACCAGGGTAGTAATGAGGTGAATGAGAGCAGGGTCTTCAAATCCAGCCATCTGCAACAGCATCCTCAGTTGGGCTTGGTGAGGCCCAGGCAGGCAGGGAATGGCCATCCTCTGGATGTGCTGACAAGAAGTCTTGAGCAGCATGTGCCAGGTAGGTGTGAGGATAATGACAGAGAAGAAAAGGAGCGGAGAAGGCTGTGGAAGTGTGTTTGTGTGTGTTGTGTGCACGCGCGTGCTCAGCATGGGTAGGTGGGAAGAGGCATCCATTGTAGTCACAAAAGGGCTTCTATATACTTTGCTTCAAGAAATTATGTAGAATATTAGTGGTACTGGTCTTCCAGTTCACACTTATAGTCCTACACTAGGCCAGCTTTTAATCCTGGTTTTGACTTTCAATCACTCTCTGGCAGGTGCATACTACAACTTTTGAGTCAGAGGGAGCCAGAAACCAGGGCTGGCTCTCCTTTATTGGCTCTGTGACCCTTGGTAGTTCATTTCATATTTGAGCCTCAGCCTATGAAAATAGGGTCATATTACTACGAGGGGATGTTGTGAGAGTGAAAACAATGTAAAACACATGCCTATTTCAATGTCTGAAGCATGGACGCACAATAAATGCTAGCAATTAATTTCTTTTCAGAGTAAAAGTTCAACATATGGCCTCTTCAATGGACCAAAGCTAGTACCTACGTGTACAGCCCCAGGGATGGAAACCATCACTCCCTTCCTCCAGGGATTGGTCTGCCTGGAAAACCTTCCTGAGATCCTCAGAGATCTGTGTTGTCTCTGAGGCCAAAGAGCATAGTGCCCTGTAAATTTCCCTTCAATAATCTAGTAGTTTGCTAACTTACAATACAGAAGAAAAACTCAATAATCTAGTACTTTGCTAACTTACAGTACAGAAGAAAAACTCTTCAAGTTCCCATACTTGTTGGAAGAGGTATATTTAAGTCAGGCCTTCATAGATGACGGAAATTCCTTGCTCCATCCTGTATTTTCTGCATCAAGGCCGTTTTATTCCTGGGGCGTGAATCACCTTTACAGTTTTGTGACATACACCTGACAGCAGCGACTTAAGCAGAGAAGGGCTTACTTCGGCTTATGGTTTAAGGTGATACAGACATCATGGAAGGCATGTCAGTGGGAGCAGGAGGCAGTCAGTCACATTGTACCTACATCAAGAAACAGATTAAAGCTGGCACTCAGCCTGTTACCTCTTTCCCCCTTTTCATTCATCCTGGGACCCAGTCCATGGTATGCTGCTCATAGTCAGGATAGATCTTTCCTCCAGTTAAAACTCTCTGGAACAACCTTAACAGACATGCCTAGAGGTGTGTTTCCTAGGTGATTCCAAATCCAATCAAGTTGATAATAAAGACTAACTCATTACACTGGGAGAAATTTCTCAATTCCTTTAAATAATCTTCATAGAGAACAATGCCTAATAGAAGGATGTGGGTTCTGATTCCAAATCCATCACTTCAGGACAAGTCACTAATCTCTTATGGATCTTTGGGTACTTACTGTAGAAATGAAAATAGTTGGGCAGTGGTGGTGCATGCTTTTAATCCCAGCACTTGGGGGGCAGAGGCAGAGGCAGAGGCAAGCAGATTTCAGTGAGTTCGAGGTCAGCCTGGTCTACAAAGCGAGTTCTAGGACAGCCAGGGTTGATTCTCAAAAAACAAACAAAAAAGAAATGGATAATAATATGTCATGTTATAGGGTTATTGTAAACATTAGGTTGAAAAAAACAATAAGAAAGTTTAGGATTTGGCCAGGCAGTGGTGGCGCGCACCTTTAAGCACTTGGGCGGCAGAGGCAGGTGGATCTCTGTGAGTTCGAGGCCAGCCTGGTCTACAAGAGCTAGTTCCAGGACAGGCTCTAAAGCTACCGTGAAACCCTGTCTCGAAAAACCAAAAACAAACAAACAAACAAACAAAAAACCAAACAACAACAACAACAAAAAAACTAAAACAAAAAACCTAAAACCCCAACCAAACCCCCCAAACTTTAGGATTTGAAAAAGGGTCTCTAGATAAACTGAGCTGCCTCAAACTCATGATTTTTCTGCTTTACCCTTCCCAGTCCCGAGATTACATTAATTAGATGTTTGATACCACGCATCGTATCATTTACTTTATGTTATCGTTGGGTTCCAATATTCATTGAATGCACAGGAAATCAGTGTTTAGGTCAGATCCCAAATCAACTTTATATCCTCAGTATTTACTTCCAAGGACGTAACAGGGGCTGATCCCTGCGCCAGAGAAGTTGCACCTAAGCACTGAAATTTAGCAGACCTTGGTTAGGCTCTTGCCGCATGCAGGACAATGCATCTGGGCTGGTGCTGTCACCATGCCCCTTTAGTCTGGAACTCTGCGTGATTCTACCTTGTTCACTTCTACATCCTAGTGTTTGGTATGAGCTTCACATAAAGTAGGGCAGCAGCAAATATTTTATCAATGAATGAATCAACATTTATTGAACACTGACCATGTGCCAGGCCTGCAGTTTGAGACACTCTACTTAGTGTCTTAGTAATAGTTTATACTGCTCTTCTGTATGTGAGGAAACAAAAACTGGAGAAGTACAAGGCTCAGTGACACCGAGCATGGGACCCATCTCCCTACCTCTAAGAGTTGCCCCATAGTGGTGTTCAGGACTTTGGATTCCCACGCTCTCTTCCCTTGCTTCAGGCCTTCCCTGATCTGATTGAGGACTCAGGTGGCAAATGGCTTCAAAGAAACCAGAAATAGAAGAGTAGGGTTTCTAGTTTATACACAACTCTAGAGCTCTCTGTTACTTCCCCACACAAGAATGAGGGTTAACATAACATAAAACACCTGGGACCGAGCCCCACTTTTCCATCTTTTGGCCAGAGCCAGTAGGCTATCTGGCAAGTCCCCCTGGTCTAGTCAGGCCTCATGGTCCTTCCTTTTTTGCCTGAACTGTTTCTGAGAATAGGTCTCAGGGACTGCAAGTTCTGTATTTGTGTGTGGGGTGTGTGTGATCCAGCACACACGGTGACTGTGCGTGGATCTGTGTCTCAAAGCAAATGCTGAGCAATGAGGAAGAGGTTTTTCTACTTTTCCAAGCAACCCAAGGAAGCCTGATGCCCACTCCTCGGGTGGTGTGGATAGAGCAAGAAGGGGGCCCTGCTGAGAATGAGCACTGCCATTGTTTGAGGAGGCTGAATTCATCCAACCAGTACAGCATAAAGTGAGTTGACCTAGAAGTCCTCACTTCCAGACAAGGGCTTTCCTTTCAAAGTTTCCTTCAGGGCTCTTGCTGTCTATGGTTCTTATTCTTCACCTATTCCTTTTCTTTTTTCCTCTGCCAGGCTGGTGATGAACCCAGGACCTCTATGTCTACTAGGCATGGGTTCTTTTTTTTTTTTTTTTTTTTTTTTTGGTTTTTCGAGACAGGGTTTCTCTGTAGCTTTGGAGCCTGTCCTGGAACTAGCTCTTGTAGATCAGGCTGGCCTCGAACTCACAGAGATCCACCTGCCTCTGCCTCCCAAGTGCTGGGATTAAAGGCCTGCGCCCCACCCCCGGCTAGGCGTGGGTTCTTAATACTGAGCAAAGTCCACCTCCCCACCCCCAGCTTGTTTCTTTATAATCCTGACTCAAGGAGTCTAGTCATGCCATGTGACCTTATGACCATCTCCATATCTCTGTGAACACTAGTCTTCCTATCTGTGATATGGGAATGCACGACTCAAAAGAATTTTTCGTTCTTTTTCCGTCGACTCCATATTCTCTGGCTAAATGCTCTGTAGTAGAGGGCAACTCATTCCTTTGTCTGGCAATTTTGTTATTTCCACCTGTCCTCCTCCAATGACATAGGTCCGGCACCTGCGGCCAATTGTAAAAGGACTTATTCATGCTCAATTTCTCAGTGAACATTTAGCTGACAAGGAGGGAGGGTACCTTAGGGACCGAGAGGAAGCAAAATCCAAAATTCTCCTCGGTACCCTCCTCCTCGCTGCAAATAATCCAACTGAGAGCGTGGCCCCTGTATTCCTTAGAAATTCCCGTACAAACGCTGCAGTCGGGAGAGCGGAGCAGGAGGCGGGGGCGGCCTGGGCGCGTGAGTCGGCGCAGAACCCTCTCCCGCCCACGTGCGCGCTCCCGGGAGGAGGCGCGCGCGCCCCAGCGGGCTGGCGGGAAGGCGCGCGGGAAGCCCCCAGCTGCCTTCTTGGAGTGGGGGAGGGAGAATGGGAAGCGTCTGGAACGTTCCACTCTCAGAACCGGGGACTCTTTCGAGCCCTCCGCCGATCAATCCATGAAGTTTCCCCCCTTCTCACACCGAGATTCGGAGCCCCGTGGCGCGGCGTCACCCGCCCAGAAGCAGGCGGTGGCCCTCTCGGCGCTTCCCTCGGCCGCCGGAGCGGGGCGCTGTGGAGCGCGCCGGGGCCGGAAATTCCCGCGGCCCGAGTGGTTGGCGGAGCCCTAGCGGAGAGCGCGGCCCCGCCTTCCTCCTTCCCGGGCCGGGCGGGGGCGTCCGACACCGCGAGGGCCTGGCTGCCGAGTGGGAGGGGGCGCCGCGTCAGCCAGCTGCAGCCGAGCCGCGTCAGGCGGCGAGCGCGGACGACGGCGGCCGCTCCTCCGCAGCCGCCCGGCGAGCCGCGAACCCCCAGCGCCCCCGCTCGCGGCCCCCGCCCCCTGGCCGTCCCCGCCTCCTTCCCTCACACACCCCCCGGGCCGCCCGGGCCCCAGGCCTTCCCGGCGCTCCTCCTCCCTCTCTCCAAACTCTGCCGCGAGCCGGGTCTGCTGCTGTCCGCCTGCCTCGCCGTCTCCGGGGCGACTTCTCCTCCTCAGGCTCTCCTTTCACACACAGACACACACGCACGCGCGCGCGCTCTGGCTCGCTGGGCCGCCCCCTTTTCTCCAGCCCTCCTCACCCTCACCCTCACAGTCCTTTAAACGCCGCCGTCGGGGGTGGGCGGAGGATTGATGTCCCTTCAGCATCATGCAGCCGCCGCCGAGGAAGGTGAGGGCGCCGCTGGCGGGGGTCTTTGGAGGTTTGGGGGGTGGCGGTGCGTACAAAGAACGCGGCTGGGGCGACCGCTGCGCCCCCTCCCCCTTCCCGCAAGGGGCCGTGACCGCTCTCGCCTCTAGGCTCGTCACTGAGTTGCCGCCTGCTCCGGGCAGGGGGTCGCGTGTGTGAGGTGCCTTTCCGACAGAGGGGCGGCCAGCGCTTGTCCACTACGCTAGGGAGGACACCCCCTCCCCCCTAAACATTCACTAGAGGTTTTCGGGCATGCATATGTGTGTGTATCTGCATGGCAGTGCTGCCCAATGCAAAGTGCATTCTTGGGGCTGCACGGAGGGAAGGCGGCAGAGCCCCTGAAGATTTGCAGAGCCTTGTGCGTGTGGATTTGTTTAGTCTGCACCAGGTTCGAGCCCTCTAGTTGCTTGTCGACACCCCACCCATTGGCACATTTGCGGGGGGGGTGTTCAAGTCTAGCTCCAAGATTTGGCCTGTTTTTCCCACGGGGCTGCGGAAAAGAAGTTGGTATGGTCACCGCCCTCCCACTTCCCAAGGGAAAGCAAATTAAGGATTGACTGGTCCTGCTCCCCCCCACCCCGGCCAGCCCCGCCTCTGGCTAAGGGGCCAGGAAATCGGTGGAGCTTCCAGTTTGAAAGCCAGAACCTGGCGGTGCGTGGCTTCAGCACTACCGCTGGGGTTTGCACGGCCTGGGTGGCAGTGACTGGTGCCCTGGGGCTTGCCTGCAGCTTCCTCGCTGCGCCGCCCTTTTTTACCTTCCCGGCGGCTAAGGCTGTGTCCTTGTCTTTTAAAAATTTTCAGATATCTACTCTGAGAAGTGGGGAGAGACAGTTATAGCCTCCCCTCGTGGGCAAACATTTGCCACACGAGTAACTAACTCATCGTCTCTCTTTCCCTTTCTCAATCTGGATTTCTCCAGTTAACTGATTCCCCCACCCTTTCCACCTGCACGTGTACCCCATCTCTCCATCTAGCTTTGCTCCAGTGGCCAGGATTCCACCGGAATCGCAAACCAATAGCAACCCCCGGGGTCCGGCCTGGCCGGGAAGGCTCTAGCCAGCTGGCTTTGGCGGCTCTCACTGAAGTGGGGCTGCCACCTGGCCTGGCTTACTGGGTCAGTTTAAAAGCCCTGCATATGCTGTAAGGTCACTTTTTCAGTCTCCTTTGTGAGAAAGAGATTGTGATTTGATGCGCCGTCAGAGTGGAGGGCATCATTCTGAGATGGTGTGCTTTCTTGCAGTCATTATGGACTATAATGTAGTTTATTCATGCATAGTATTTCATGATTGTGTAAATTTCAGTTGCTCGGTATTAGATACTGAATGGTTTCTTTCATTTATGGTTCATGTCTGTAGTTTTGAGAAGAAAGAAGACAGAATGACAGTTTGCACTCTTTAAACTGTAATTTTTATATTTTTGAATTTTTATTCATCCCTGTTTTAGATTCTTTGGCTAATTTTTTTCATTAGTCATAGTTAAGTAATAAAACTAGGTGGCAAATAATGAATATTTTAGTCTTTAGGGAGAGGAAAACTAGAAGTATACATTCTAACAAATACTGTCTTTAAGTAATTTTTCTTGTTCAAATGGTAGTAAAAGCCTTTATAAATACATACTATGTTTTAGGTGAAAGTTACACAAGAACTGAAAAACATTCAAGGTGAGCAGATGACAAAACTTCAAGCCAAACATCAAGCAGAATGTGATTTACTTGAAGATATGAGGTAAGACCACAGTAGAGTTGGAGAACTGCCTTATCTGCCACTGCGGACCTTTGCGTTGCCAAGCCCCAGGATCTCATGATGGAATTTCCTTTTGGATTTCCTGCTTTCAGGCTGCAGAGTTTTGACTCAGCTGCAAGTTAGAACTGGAACTAACACAGTGCAAACTTTTCCTTAGTGTACACGTACTATTGAAAAATAAGGGCCTTAAGAGCCTAAGTCAGCTTGTAATCACTCAGCTGAAAATTTTTACATCTTTTCACCAAGTTGTAAGTTTATTTATTGGCTTTAACAATTCTACACAGACTTTTAAAGCTGACACTTATGGTTAATATCTGGGATGAGCCAGTCACCCCAGGTAATTTAACTGTTAAAACATGGCAAGTATAACTTTGTCCAAATGCACAATTCAGTGAGAAATATTTGTCCTATTTTATTAAAGTAACCTATATTCATAGTCGGGGAACTGTGAATTTATAGATAAGACACTGCACTAATACTGTGAAAGTGAGTGTTATAACTGCGTGTAGTAAGAGGGACATGGTGGCACACACCTGAAACCCCAGTAACCCCAGCTCTCTTGAGGCTGAGGTAGGCGGAGCACAAGTTCAGGGCCAGCCTGGGCTACAAAGGGAAACCCTTTTTCAAAAAAGAAAAAAAAGTGGATATTATAAACAAGAGCAAAAAGTAGGAATTATTTTATTAAAGGAAGTGCCACTTTTTCCCCCACTTTTTTACTTTTATGGGGCAGGATCTCTCTGTTGTAGTCCTGGCTATTCTGGAACTCACTGTGTGGACCATGTTGGGTGGAACTCACAGAGATTCTTCTGCCTCTACCTCCCACTGCTGGGATTAAATGTGTATACCATCTGCCTGGAGAGATGGCTCAGCAATTAAGAGCACTGGTTGCTCTTCTAGATGACCTGAGTTCAATTTCCAGTGTCCACATGACAGCTCACAATTGTCTGTAACTTCAGTTCTGGGGGACCTGACGTCCTCACATAGACATACATGTAGACAAAATAACAGTGCACATAAAATAAAGTCATTAAGGAAAAAAATGGTGTGCACCTCCATGCCTGGCCTGTCACCCGTAGTACAAACTGACAGTTCAACAAATATCTTTGTAATGGATAAAAGATGACTTGCATATCCAAATAGAGCAGCTCTAATTCTTCCTCCCTTACTTTCTTTCTTTCTCTTTTTCTTCCTTCCTTCCTTCCTTTTATCTATTTATCTATTTATCTATTTATTTATTTATTTATTTATTTATTTATTTGGTTTCTTGGTTTTTTGAGACAAGGATTCTCTGTGTGACAGCCTTGGCTGTCCTGGAACTTGCTCTGTAGACCAGGCTGGCCTCTACCTCCCAAGTGCTGGGATTAAAGTTGTGCGCCATCACTGTCCAGCCCAATTCTTTTTCTTAAAATACAATTATCAATGCCAGGTGGTGGTGGCACACACCTTTAATCCCAACACTCAGGAGGCAGAGGCAGGTAAATCTCTGAGACGAGGCCAGCTGGTCTACAAGAGCTAGTTCCAGAACAGGCTCCAAAACTACAGAGAAACCGTCTCGAAAAACAAACAAAAATTCAGTTATCAAATTAGAATTAAAACTGTAAATCATAAGGTGGCTATTTTCCATAGAAATGTTTCATGACAAACATTACCATATATTGTTAGGATAAAATTATGTATGTTTTAGATAGCTGAGCTGTTTATGGCTCAAAGATTTTAAAGAGTTCCCCCCCCTCATGCTTACTTTAGATACTGTTTATGAACATTTCTTCTACACTACTGTCTTTTTAGGATTTCTAAGGCATATAAATCTTTTTTCATTCATTTTGAATATATCAGGGTTGATTTTTCTGACTGGAAAGAGCATTATTTCAAATCTGAATTTGTTTTTCTTTTAAAATAATTGTTTAGATTATTTTTGTGTGTATGTATATATCTTTGTGTGTTTATCCCATGTATATGTAGATACACATGTATGTCTTTGTGTGTGTATGTAGATATATATGGAGCCTAGGAAAAAGTGTTGAATCTTCTGGCATTAGAGTTACAGGTAGTTGTAAGTCACCTGATATGAGTACTGGGAACTGAATTCAGGTCTTCTAGAAGATCAGAAATTGCACTTAACCACTGAGCCATCTTCTTGTTTCTCTTTTTGTGTTTTTTTTGTTCTGTTTTCTTCCTATGGGCTTGTGGTGGGGGTGTGGGTATTTGCCTTTTTTTTTTTTTTTTTAAAGATTTACTTATTTATTATGTATGTGGTGTTCTGCCCGCATGTATGCCTGCGGGCCAGAAGAGGGCACCAGATCTCATTACAGATGGTTGTGAACCACCATGTGCTTGCTGGGAATCAAACTCAGGACCTCTGGAAGAGCAGCTAGTGCTCTTAACCTCTGAGCCATCTCTCCAGCACCCAGGGTGCTTGTTTTAAGTTGTACTGGTCATTGAATCCCAAGGCCTTGTATACATTCACAGCTTCCACAAGTAAGTTTTTGAATTAAAAAATTCCTCTGTAAGATACTAAAGCTTGATATGATTAAAAATTCAGTTTTAGACATCTGTTAAGCCTAAAATATTTCATAAAAATCTCTAGATAGGGCTGGAGAGATGGCTCAGAGGTTAAGAGCATTGCCTGCTCTTCCAAAGGTCCTGAGTTCAATTCCCAGCAACCACATGGTGGCTCACAACCATCTTTAATGGGGTCTGGTGCCCTCTTCTGGCCTGTAGGCATACACACAGACAGAATATTGTATACATAATAAATAAATTAATATTTTTAAAAAATCTCCAGATAAAAGAAGTAATCAAATTTTGGAAAGATTTCAGGAAGGAAAAGTTAGTGTGTAAGTAGAGATCTTTTGTGGTGTGGCATATCATGAAGTCTCATTGATGGTGTCATCTAAGGACCTCTTGATTTTACGTTTTTCCTTTTTGTTTGTACCGTCCTTCAAGAGCTTAAGGTCAAGAGTCTGGACACTGGAGTCATTCAGTCTTGGATTTCTGTCCAAACTCTTACTTATTAGCCATGCTGACTTTTGAAAATTGACTTAATCTTTCTAAACTTTAGTTTTCTCATTTGTAAAAAGGGGCAATAATACCTTTCATTCTTAAACGTTATGCAGATCAAATGATAGTACATACCGATGCTACATAAATTAAAGTTGATATTGATTGTTGCTCCTGCTATTGCTACTGTTTGAATTTTTTTTAAACTTTATTTAGCTTTATTTCATGCGCATTGGTATAACGATGTCAGATTCTCTTGAACTGGAGTTACAGACAGCTGAGAGCTGCCATGTGGGTGCTGGGAACTGAACCCCGGTTCTCTGGAGGAGCAGTCAATGCTCCCAACCGCTGAGCCATCTCTCCAGCCCCGCTGTTTGAGTTCTTTCTAATTCATTTGCTCTCCTTTGCATTATTATAGCAGTACTCTAATTATCACAGCAGTATCTTCATGTTTTCCTTTCTTCAATCTCCTTAGTAGTCTGTCTTCCACATTGTGAGTAGTTCCTCTTTCTGTGGCCTAACACCTTGTCATAGTATAATGACTGTAGACTTTTCTGGTTTAATTGTTAGCATTTTATGCATCCTTTTTCCTTTGGCCACTCAGGATATCTTATTATCTGTATACTCTACAGGTGTGGTTTTCTTCCTCTTTTTTTGTTTTTTTTTTTTGTATTTTCATGAAAGTTTTTGCTGTGGAGCTTGGGCTGATATGAAACTTACTCTGTAGGCCAGATTAACCTTGAATTTGTGACCAATCAATCCACCTGTTTCTTTTTCATGGGGACTGGGATTGCAGGTTTCTCTGTGTAACTTTGGCTGTCCTGAGGCTTGTTTTATATTTATATATATATTTATTTATTTATTGGGCTGTACATTTTTCTCTGGTCCCCTCCCTGCCTCTCCCCCCCCTTCAATCCTCCCCCAAGTCCCCATGCTCCCAATTTACTCAGGAGATCTTGTCTTTTTCTACTTTCTACTTCCCATGTAGATTAGATCTATAAAAGTCTCTCTTAGTGTCTGCATTGTTGTCTAAGTTCTCTGGGATTGTGGTTTGTAGGCTGGTTTTCTTTGCTTTATGTTTAAAAACCACCTATGAGTGAGTACATGTGATAATTTTCTTTCTGTGTCTGGGTTACCTCACTCAAAATAATGTTTTCTAGCTCCATCCATTTTCCTGCAAAATTCAAGCTGTCGTTATTTTTTTCTGCTGTGTATACTCCATTGTGTAAATGTACCACATTTTTCTTATCCATTCTTCGATTGAAGAGCATTTAGGTTGTTTCCAGGTTATGGCTATGACAAACAAAGCTGTTGTGAACATAGTTGAGCACATGTCCTTGTGGCACGATTGAGCATCTTTTGGGTATATACCCAAAAGTGGTATTACTGAGTCTTGAGGAAGGTTGTTTCTTAATATTCTGAGAAATTGCCACACTGACATCCAAAGTGGTTGTACCAGCTTGAATTCCCACCAGCAATGCAGAAGTGTTCCCTTTTTCCCACAACCTCCCCAGCATAAGTTGTCATCAGTGTTTTTGATCTTGGGATCATGGCAACTCTTATAAAAGAAAACATTTAACTGGGGCTTGCTTATTATTTCAGAGGTTTAGTCATGGACTGCTTGGGGAGCATGGTAGCATGTAGGCAGACATGGTACTGGAAAAGTAGCTGTGAGTTGTACATTTGGATCTACAGGCAGTAGAGAGAGACACACACAGACAGACAGGCACTGGATCTGGCTTGGTTATTTGAAACCGAAAAGCTCACTCCTAGTGATGTACTCTGACAAGGCCACACCTACTAATTCTTCCCAAGTAGTGCCACTCCCTGATGACTAAGCATGAAAATATGTGAGCCTGTGGGGCCGTTATTTTCTTTTTCACTTTTTGGTTTTTAGAGACAGGGTTTTTCTGTACAATAGTTCTAACTGTCCTGGAACTCATTTTGTAGACTAGGCTGGCCTTGAACTCATGGAGATCCTCCTGCCCCCGCCTCCTGAGTGCTGAGATTAAAGGTGTGTGATACCACTGCCCAGTGTGTGCCTGTTGAGGTGAGAGGCTGAAGTTAGGTATTTTCTTTAGTTGTTTTCCATCTTATTCATTTTGTGTGTGTGCATGTGTGTATACATGTGTATGAAGGCCAGAGGGGGTTGTCAGGTATTTTTCTCAATCATTTCTTCTTTATTTGCTGAGAAGTAGGTTCTCTTGCTGAACCCCAAGATCACCAGTTAGGCTAGTCTATATCAACTTGCCACAGGGATCCTCCATCTTTGGGTTTACAGACAAACTGCCATGCTTTTTTATGTGGGTGCTGGGGAACCTGAACTCTAGTCCTCGTGCCTGACAAGAACTTTATTCACTGAGCCATCTCTTCAGCCCCTCTCCATCTTATTGTTTGAAGCAGAATCTCTCACTGAGCCTGGAACCCATTGGTTTAGCTTGACAGGCTGGCCAACAAACCCCAGGGATCTTCTTGTCTGCCATTTTCTAGGCAAGCACCACCACAGCCTACTTTTACATGTATGCTGGAGATCTGAACTCGGGTCTTCATCTTTCATGGCCCCATTACTGTGCTTTTTGACATAAAGTATATCTCTATTATATATAAAATGTATCTGGGCATGGTAGTATATGTCTGTAATCCCAGCATGTGGGAGACTGAGGCAGGAGAATTGCCATGAGTTTGAGGCCACCCTGGACTACAAAGAAAGTTTCAGACCAATTTATGCTACCGAGTGAGACTCTGTCTCAAAAAACCAAAACCAACCAGTCAAATAAATAAAAATTTAAATGCAGATTCTGGTGTACCAGGCATTAGCAGAATATTTTAAAGGAGTCAGTGCACTATTTTTTCATTCTCATTTAATTGTAAGTACCACATACCATTACCTGCTAAAATACCCTTTTAGTTTCTCAGTCTCTTGTCTGATGTAAGAGATTTAGCCTTTGGCTCAAAGATGCTTTTGGTTTGACAGACTCACTTTTGTGAAATAAAGTGGCTATGCTTGTGTTACCAGATATTGCTATACAATTAAACGTCTACTTACACAGAACAAACAAAAGTGCTGAAGATTGTTTGTAGTTTCATGTAATAGGAAAAGCTCTATAGTCCCTCTGTGGAAATACTATACCTTATTGAGCATGACAGTTGTACCCATGAGTGTCCTTCAGAATGCATTTTAAACTGGGCTGGTTGGTGGTGCATTCCTTTAATCCCAGCACTTTTAAAAATTTATTTATTATAGTGTTCTGCTGTATACCTACATGCCAGAATTGGGCACCGCCACCATGTGGTTGCTGGGAACTGAACTCAGGACCTCTGGAAGAACAGCTGGTGCTCTTAACCGCCAAGCCATCTCTCCAGCCCAAAAGCTGGGGATCCTCTCAGATGCAGAGAGCCAAACTGCTCTCTCCAGATTTTTTTTTTCCTCTTGAGACAGGGTTTCCCTGTGTAACAGTCCTGGCTGTCCTGAAACTCCCTTTGTAGACTACATTGGGCTTGAACTCACTGAGATCCTCCTGCCTCTGTGAAGCACGATTAATAAAAACTCAGAGATACATATTGGGGTTCAACCAACTCAGATATCGGGGTTTAACCTGAATTCAGAAAAGCAAAGCAGCCAGCCACTCTTATCTCTACCTCAGTCCGAAATGGTGATCCTGCCTCCAAGAATCTCAGAATGAGACTGTCTGAGAGTGATTTCCTCCCATTTTTTATTCCTCTCTAGTACTGGGATTAAAGGTTTCTATGGCAACTAGTGTGACTACTAGGACTAAAGGTGTATATCACTGCCTAGTCTGTAAGGCTGACCAGTGGGGCTGTTTTACTCTCTGATCTTCAGGTACATTTTATTTATTAAAATACAAATGAAATGCCACTACACCTCTGCCTCCCAAGTGTTGTGATTAAAGGTGTGTACCACTACCACCTGGCTAATTTCAGCATTTAGAGGCAGAAAGCAGGCAGATCTCTTGAGTGTGAGGTCAGCCTGGTATATATAATGAGTTGCAGGACAGTCAGGGTTATGTAGAGAGACCCTGTCTCAAAAAACAAACAAGCCAGGATTGGTGGTTTACACCATTAATCCTAGCATTTAGGAGGGCAGAGGCAGGCCAGCTGTGAATTCTAGGACAGCCAGAGCAGTTGCAGAGAAACCCTGTCTTGAAAAAACCAAAACCAAACCAAACAAAAAACACCCACAAGCAAACAAGAATACATTTTAAGCCAGGCATGTGTGTAGTGGACCATGCCTCTAATCCTATTATTTGGGAAGCAGAGGCATGAGGATCTCTCTGAATTTGAGGCCATCTTGGTTTACAGAGTAGTCCCAGGTGAGCTAGGGTTACATAGTGAGACACTGTACCAAAATACCTAAGAAAATACCTAAGAACAAGTACCAGAATACCTAAGAAAATACCTAAGAACAAGTACCAAAATACCTAAGAATCAAACATTTTTAAGATCTGTACCAAAATACCTAAGAAAATACCTAAGAACAAGTACCAAAATACCTAAGAATCAAACATTTTTAAGATCTGATTATGGCAGCACATATCTTTATTTTAAGCATTTGGGAGATTGCAGAAGTTTGGAGTCATCCTGGACTACATAATGAGTAGTTTTAAAACAACCTAGAAGCTTTTAAACCCCCAAACAAACACATCTACTTGGAGGTACTCTGGGCTACACTGTTAAAAACTTTCAAAAAAAAAAAAAGCAAAACTAGGCACTGGAAAGATGACTCAGAATTTTTACTGTTATTACAGAGGGCTTGGGTTCTATTCTCAGCACCAACACAGTGGATTATAACCTTTGGTAACTCTGTTCTAGTGGGTCTAACGCCCTCTCTGGTGACTGTGGGCACTGCCTACATGTTGTGCCCATACATTCAGGCAAAACACTCATGTATATATACTATATATACATTTCATTTTATTTATTACAAAATAAATAAATCTTTTAAAAAACAAAACCAAGTAGTGCATTTTACAGAAATGTTTCATTTCCACAGGAAGACCTAAGATGGGATTGTTTTTATTTTGTTCATAAGGTCACTAAAGCCTATAAAATACTTCAGATAAGCAAGACAAGTTATTCATCTTAGGCAAACAAAACAAGGACTGGATAGTTGACTTGTTGCTCTTGCAGAGGACCCAGCTTTGGTTTCTAGCACCCACACAATGGCTTACTCCAGTACCAGGGGTTCCAGTACACTCTTCTGACCTCCATGGGTACTGCATGCTTGTGGTAAACATAAACACATGCAGGCAAGACTCTCACACTATAAATCTTAAAAAACAAAACCCCACTTCACTATAAGTTTGTCAGTTGGCTCAGTAGGTCTAGCCACTTGCTTGTTAGCAGGAGTGTGATCCCTGGCACACATGTATGGAAAGAACTACCACAAGCTGTCATCTGACCTTCACATGCCTGCTGTGGAACTTGCAGGTGAGAGTAGATTGGTAGATTGACTTCTAAGTTCACTTATCATAAGCAAGCAGCTATTTAGAAATGATCGAAGTCAAGATCTGTCTTGTGAGCTTGGCATGGTGGTGCATGCCTTTAATACAATGCTCAGGAGTCTGAGGCAGGTGGATTTCTATGAGTATGAGGCCAGTTTGGTTTGCACAGGGAGCTATAGGCTGGCCAGTCAAGGCTACATAGCAAGACTCTTGTCTCAGAAACCAAACGAAATAAAACAAAAATCTGTCTTGGGTACAGTTATGCTGGACAGAATGCTTTAAACTAGGTCCACCTAGGAGAGATGATTTTTTCAGTGAAGAGCATCAATAGAAGACCCAGGTTCTATTTTCTGCACCCACTTTGGGGCTCACAGCCTTTTGTAACTCCTGTTCTGGGGGATCTGTTGCCTTCTTAACTCCTCTCTAGGCCCAGCATGCATGTGGTATACAGACTTAAATTCAGGCAAAACACTAAATAAAATATATTTAATTTTAAATAAATATTTTTAATTTTAAACCTTTAGAAAGTGTAAGGTTATGTGTACTTTTTAATATTCCATATTAAATGTTAGCCGGGTGGTGGGTGGCACACGCCTTTAACCCCAGCACTCTGGAGGCAGAGGCAGGCGGATCTCTGTGAGTTCGAGGCCAGCTTGGTCTACAAGAGCTAGTTCCAGGACAGGCTCCAAAGCTACAGAGAAACCCTGTCTCGAAAAACAAACAAACAAAAAATAACAAAAAATAAACGTATTGTGATGTGGTAAACACACTAGTAGATATATCTTCATTATGCATCTTCAGATTTTGAATATCTGTGAATTTATTTGGAGATGAGTACTGTAGAAACTTTAATTTGATTTTCTTTTAATCCTGACTTACAACTGTCATGATAATCTTATTTTTCAGAGTGTCTCCCTATTTACCTAAGCTAATGCAGAGGTAATTCTGTATTTGGTACATTGAAAGGTAGCTCTCAAAGCAGTTACTTTAAGTAGTAGAGTACAGTATTTCCTGCTCAAACACCAGTCCAGGCTTCTGGTTCTCTTTCTCTCTTTCCCTCCAATATAAGTTGAGCAAGTTGAGTCTGCTTAACAGTTTTTGGATTTTGGAGCATTTCAGTTTATTCAGATATTATAAAACCCAAGTGGAAAATTTTAAATTGTTTTTGAGATTGGATCTTACACTGTAGCCCAGGGTGGTCTTGAACTCATGGTAGTCCTCCTGATTTTCCTCCCAATTGTTGGAATTCTAGGCATGGGTTATCATGTCTGGCTTCTTTTTTTTTCTAATATAAAGGAATGAATGGAAAGTAAGAATGGTTTTCTTTGTTTTTGTTTTTTGAAAGGTTCTTATTGAGCCTTTGAAATAGCTCCGTAGGTCAGGTGGTGGTGGTGCTTGCCTTTAATTCTAGTATTTGGGAGCAGAGACAGGGTGATCTCTGTCTGTGAGTTCGTGGCTAGCCTGGTCTACAGAGCTAGTTCCAGGACAGCTAGGGCTGTTACACAGAGACACCCTGTCATGAAAAACCAGAAATAGCTCAGTAGTTGCTTCCTGCCAAGTCTAATGACCTGAGTTCCATCCCTGACCAACTCTCCCAAGTCCAGGATGGCCTGGGGACTTCCTGTGTAGTTAAAGATGTTGACCTTGACCGGATCCTCCTGCCTCTGTTTCCCTAGTGCTGGCTTTATAAGCCTGCACACCATGCCCCATTTATACAGGTGAAGTTTTATGATTTTAAAAGAAACTAAAGGGCAAACCTAAGATGTAATGAGATGTAAATAGAAGAATTTTATGCTAGACGTAACAGGTTCCCACCACATTCCCTTCTTATCTTCTGGAATTTGAGGGGAGGAGGCCAATTACGGCAGTCCTCCTTTGCTGTCCTCCCTTCTCATTTCTTTCAGGGGTGGATTTTGAAGCACATGTGTTGGGAGTGAAGTATGAAAAGGACAGGGAACTCATTTGTTGTTAATCAAGGACATTCCATTCTTTGGGGGAGATTTCATACTGATGTATTTCCTGTTGAAATTTACTGTCAGTAGTGAACAAACATACTTTACTTTTTGTTGTTTTAAGACAGGATCTTCTTATATAGCCCTGGCCAGCCTGGTACTTGGTATGTATATCAGGCCAGGCTTGCAGACATTTGCTACCATTCATAGCCTGTTTTACCGCCCCCCCCAGGGTTTCATTGTGTACACCCCCCCTCCTGTGCTGTCCTTGAACTTGTTCTGTTTGTTCTGTGGTCCAGGCTGGCCTTGAACTCAGAGACCCGCCTGCCTCTGTCCCCAAGTGCTGGGATTAAAGGCATGTGCCATCATTGCCAGGCACCTGTACACACCTATTTTACTGTTTTGTTCTTATTTACTTTTTTCTTTGCCTGACCACCTGAGTTTGATCCCAGGGACTAACAAGGCAGAAGGAGAAAAAGTGTGCTGGGCACTCGCCTATGTTCCACCCCCCCTTTTTTTAATTTTTAAAAATTTTATTTTATGTACATTGGTATTTTGCCTCCATGAATGAATCTTGTCTCCCAGATGTTTTTTGTTTTGTAAGCTTTGAAATAAAATAATCCCAATTCAAAACAAAATGTAATTTTTGGTATTATGAAAAAGTATCATTATCTGGGCAGTGATGGTGCATGCCTTTAATTTCAGCACTTGGGAGGCAGAGTCAGGCAGATCTCTGTGAGTTTGAGGCCAGCCTGGTCTACAGCCAGAGCTGTTACACAGAAAAACTGGACTGAAAAAAAAAAGAAAGAAAAGAAAAGAAAAAAGTATTCTTGGAGAAGGGCCCTTCCAACTTCAGATGGGCTGGTGACGCAGCAAGGGGTGATCAGGGACTATTCCTTCCAGCTTCTGGCCAGCTTCTCATACCTCAGATTTTATTTGCAATAAAGACCCTATAGTAAAAAAAAAAAAATACTATGTCTGTGGCTACAAGAAAACCATTGGAGTATTTATGTGCCCTGGATTATATTTTATCGATACTTGTTTTCTTCTCTGATGGCTAGAAGGTGGGGGCAGTCAGCAGAGACTCTGTTGTATATATCTTTTTCTCTGTGTTTTGAATTTTGAATTGGGTGAATATTACCTACTGTCCAGATTGAAATTGAGTGACCTAGTAATATTGGTAAATGCTTTACTGCATGTCTATTAAACATAATGTTCCTTAAGTATATAATAGCAGTTATTGCTGAAATTTAACCTTTGGCATATAATTAGTATTAGTGAAGTTATTTTCTTTCTTTCTAGTGAAGTGAGTTCCTTCCTTCTTTCCTTCTTAAATCCAACTGGTCGTGAACTTGTGGCCATCCTGAGCCTATCTCCCAAGTGGGGGGTTTCAGGTGTGTGCTAATACTTACTAAAATTAAGTAAAATACTTACTAAAATCATGCTGGGCTAATACTTACTAAAATTAAATTCTGTTTACCTGTTTAATTTTTCTATTTTTTGTGTATAATGTGCATGTGTATGTATGCACTTTTCTGCATGTATATGAATGCATGTGTATTTGAGGATGTGTGGACATGTACATGTGTGAGCATGCATGTGGAGGCCCAGTGTTAATGATGGGAACCATCCTTAATTGTTCTTCTGCCTTATTCTGTGAGACAGTCTCTCAGTCAAACCTAGAGCTGGCTGATGTTGTTTGTCTTGTAAGTCAGTGTGCTCTAGGGATCTTTTATCTTTGCCTTCTAGGTCTAGAATTCCAGGGATCTGCCATGCCCTCTCCCCTTTATATGATCCGAACTTTGGTCTTTACACTTGGTCAGCAAACACTTTGACTGCTGAACCATCTTCCGAGCCCCCACATTTATTTGTTTTTATCATGTATACATTACGTGTTCATGAGCAGACACATGATAGTATGCATATAGAAGTCAAATGACAACTCAGGGGAGTCAATTCTCCCCTTCAGCCATGTGGAACAAGGGGGTCCCAACTCTGGTTGTCAGGCGGAACTGTGACACCAAGTGCTCTTACCACTGAGCTTTCTTGCTGGTCCCAAACTAATTTTTGATGGAAAATAAATCAGAGCCATTTGTATTGGTACATATCTGTAATCGTAGTACTCAGGCTGAGGCATAATTTGAGGCTAGCCTTAGCTATTTGTGAACTTCCTTCCTTCCTCCCTCCCTCCCTCCCTCGCTCGCTCCCTTCCTTCCTTTTTTAAAAAAGAACATACCATGGTTTCCTCTGGAGGGTAAAGGTGGGACTTGATTACTTGATTAGGAGTACCATAAGGGAACTCTTTGGAATTTTACCATCTTATATCTTGATTGGTATTTAAGTATATAGCTATATGATTATCAAAGGTACAATAATTTATACACAATATTGATATACTTAGTTGTATGTAGTTTTTCATGACAGGCTAAGAAAACATTGGATTGGATGCTAAAAGATTTAGGAGCAAGTGCTTTTAGTGTGTATAGTTTGCACTAATTTGTTATACTTTGCACCAAAAGTAAAATGGATGAATGGATGGCTAGAGAGATATATGTGATAAACCAGTATTATGAAGTGTTATGGCAGAACTTAGGTAGTGATTATATGGGTGTGAAATGCAAAATTATTTTGTTTTGTGCTTGGAAATTTTCACAGTTAACTGTTGAGACTTTCTTCTGATCTCCCTGTTTATGTTTGGGAACTAAAGTGAAGTAAAACATGAAAGTAAATTAGTAGTGAAAATTACTAAATTATAGCGGGCAGTGGTGGTGCACAACTTTAATCCCAGCACTCAGGAGGCAGAGGCAGGCGGATCTCAGTGAGTTCGAGGCCAGCCTGGTCTGCAGAGCTAGTTCCAGGACTGCAGGACTGTTTCAGAGAGAAACCCTGTCTCAAAAAAAAAAAAAAAAAAAGGAAAAAGGGAAATCACTGAATTACACAATAACAATGAATGTTGTATGTTA
This sequence comes from Ondatra zibethicus, assembly GCA_004026605.1. Classification (NCBI taxonomy): domain Eukaryota; kingdom Metazoa; phylum Chordata; class Mammalia; order Rodentia; family Cricetidae; genus Ondatra; species Ondatra zibethicus. The sequence goes on from PVIU01008505.1 coordinate 48,535, forward strand.
CAAAGGGAGTAAGGCTAGGTGTAGCTCACTTGTACTGTGTATGAGACCCTGATTTTATATCCTAACTTGTGTATACTCTCCCTCCTACTTCCCCATATCCGTGTATGGTATGGTTCTTACTGTTTGAGACAGGGTTTTTGTTTTTGTTTTTTTTTTATAGCCAGGCAGCCTTGAATTCACTGCAGCCCATGCTGGCCTCAAACTCAATTTCTTCCTACTATTTCTACCTCTTGAGTACTAGGATTACAAGTGTGCACCACTATATCTGGCTTAATGAGTTTGTCAGAAAAAAGAAAAACATTAAAACTTTGTGGGCTTTAGTGTTCATCTCAACAGATTAGAAAAAAAAACCACAACAGAATGTGTGTTTGAAAAAAGTTATTAGAGCTGGTATGGTAGCATATACCTTCAGTTTCAGTGTAGGTGGCTAAGGCAGGGGGGTTGAAACTGATATGTCAGGAAACTTTCTCTCTCTCTCTCTCTGTCTCTCTCTTTCTCTTTCTTTCGACAGGGTTTCTCTGTGTAATAACTCTGGCTGTCCTGGAATTAGCTCTGTAGACCAGGCTGACCTCTAACTCACAGTGATCTTCCCGCCTCTGCCTTCCAAGTGCTGGGATTAAAGACATGTGCCACCATGCCCAGTGGGAGACTGTATTTCAAAAGACCAAAAACTCAGCTTATCAAAGAAAGCCTGTTTATGTATTGATGATGTTTTAGAAGATCTCTCAGTAAAGCCGTGACAAGACACTTGTAACACTTGTAACCCATGTGGTAGTTAGATTTATGCTATGGCTTGGTAAACCTGAAATAAGTAAGTTATTTAATCAAACATCCATCTTCATGTTGCTGTGAAGGAATTTTGAGGATTTGGTTGACATTTACAGTCAGTGAACTTAAGGTAAAGAGATTACCCTCAATGAAATTAGTATGCCTTATTTAGTCATTTAAAAGGCCTTAGAACAAATCTAAAAATGAAAACTTCCATAAGGAATTCTCCTTCAAGGTTACGGCATTAATTGCTCCCTGAGTTTCTAGTCTGCTAGCCTGCTCTTACAGACTTCAGACTTGTCAGCACCCCCAGTTATATGGACCATATTCTCAGATCCCTGTGTATCTACCACTGACCTAGTATGTATCCTCTTTTTCTCTTCTGAAGAATGCTGACTGATTCACTCAATAGCAGAAGATGGGAAAAAAAGGACTAAGTATAGGATTAGGAAAAAAATATGTCAAATTTCCCATAATTTAAAAGCAGGGCTGGGCCTTGGTGGCACATACCTTTAGTCCCAGCACTCAGGAGCCAGAGGCAAGTTCAGGACAGGCTCCAAAGCTACACAGAAAAACCCTGTCTCAAGAAACAATACAAAACAAAAAACAGAAACAGTAAAGATCTTTTAAGAATGGAGGTGAATGACTATAACTCTGGCCACGCAGTCAGTCCCTGTTCCAGAGCAAACAAGCACATACCAGTGAGGACTGTCAGGTAGATTTACCTTAGAATAGATACAAAATGTGAAAACTAAAAAAAGTTGGGCAAGGCTGCTAATTATAATAAAATGAATATTGGTTGTCTACACTAGAAACCACCATTTATAAAAGTAAGAAATGTTTCCACTCATAAGAGCAGTAGTAAACTCATAAGGACACTCAAGATTAAATCTTAAGTGCTGTGCCAAAACTTCATGGAAAAAATTAAAAAAAAAATAACTTTCTGAAGCTGTAAGGAAGATTTGAACTAATGTAGAGATATGCACTAATCTATAAAGATTCATTTAAGCATCAGTTCTCTAGCCTATAAACCTAGTGGAATTCTAATACAGATCTCAGAAAGACCTTTTTTCCCTCATCAAATTTGTGAAACAAATTCTCAAAAGAATGAAATCTGAGAACAGTCAAGACAGTTCTGAAGTATCAGGTGATTTGTGGGAGAAAATTTTATCAAATAAAAACCTGAAGTGCTGACAGGTTATTACTGTTTTCCCAGGACAGGCTCTGTGGCTCAGTCTTTTGCTAGGCTGCTTCAAATAAATATATTCTGTTTGCTTGGTTTTTTTTCTTCTGCTTTTCCTTAGACATAGTTTTGCTGTGTGTCCCTGGCTGACCTAGTACTTTCTGAATACATCAGGCTGGCCTTGAATTTGCAGCAGTCCTGCTTCAGCCTCCCAAGTTCTGGGAGTATAGGCATACACCACCATGTCTGGCTTTATTCTGTTTAATATGTGAAACAATATTTTTCTGTTTCAAATTTTACCACTGAGCATTCTAGCACTCAGGTTTTAAATTTGAGACAGGGTTGAGGCTAGACTTGAACTTCCTTTGAAGCCAGTCTTGGCCTTACACTCCTGTTCCTCATGCCTCTACCTCTGTAATGCTGGGATTACAAACAAGTGCCACGATGTGTGACTGTACTGGTTTTGGTCCCTCATCTTTTTCTTGTTTAGTAGGAGTAAAGTGATATCACCTTGTGTGCACCAGGTGTAAAGTGTACATGATATTTCTCATTAATGCCAAGCATTCGGTCAAGTGAGCTGGGCTGGAATTACACATAGCCACTTGCTTCTGTATCTCAGCCTGCATTTAAGATGAGTTCTGTGTGTGGTTGGAAAATGTGACTGTCTGCTCCTTGGCAGCTGCTGAAAGGTTTTATGTTTCTTACTTATAATTTGCAGTAGTAGTATTTACTAGGTCTTCAGGTATCTTGTTTTGAGACATTGTAAAAAGGAAGGTTATATGGTTGCTTTTAAAGAATTAAAAGGCTAGTCAGTTGTGGTATACGCCTTTGATCCTATAGGATGCAGAGGCAATAGGAACTCTATGAATTCAAGGCCTATGTAGTGACAGCCAGAAAGACATAGATCCTGTCTCAAAAACAAAATCTAAAACAAACAGAATGGCTGTGACAAACCTTTTCTGCAGAAGGATTTCATTATCTTGGGGGACAGCTAGAAGTCTAGCTTATCAAAATAATGTGCCTTTTTTTTTAGACAGGGTTTCTCAGTAGCTATGGAGCCTGTCCTGGAACTCACTCTGTATACCAGGCTGGCCTCGAACTTACAGAGATCCGCCTGCCCCTGCCTCTCAAGTGCTGGGATTAAAGGCGTGCGCCACCACCTGGCTTAATGTGCCTTTTAAAACTTAGGTTTAATAAATATCCAAAATATTTTTGCACAAATATAAATGAAAAGGGACTAGAAAGATGACTCAGTTTTTTTTTTTAATGTGTAGCCCAGGCTGGCCTCAAATTCGTGATCCTTCTGCCTCTGCCTCCTTCAGCAAATCCTCCCGGCTTGCACCACCACAACTGGCAGATGACTCAGTTTTTAAGAGTGCCGGCTGCAATAAAAACATGTGGACTAAAGGGTATATTGTATGACTTACTGTGCCACACTACAGGTTTCACAGTGAAATTTTTCTTTATTTTCTATTCTTAAATTTTGTTTCTTTTCTCTTAAATTTATTTATTTTGGGGGGAGGCGGAGGTTGCAAGGGCAGAGGGCAGATACAAAGGAATGGGGAGATGAATGGGATCAAGATGAGTGATGTAAAAGCCACAAAGAACAAATAAATAAATTTTTTAAAGTGCTTGCTGTGCTTCCAGAGGACCTGAATTACATTCTTAGTCTCCATGTTGAGTAGGTCACTCCAGATGCAGGTGTCACCATGTCCTTCTAGAGAACCTGAATTACGTTCCTACTCTCCGTGTTGAGTAGCTCACTTGAGATGCAGGGGTTACCATGTCCTTTTCTGGCTTTTGGGTGCCTGTACTTAAATGGCACACATATAGAAACAAACATCAATAAAAATGAGTCTTGGGAAAAAAAAACAGTATGAAGGCTGGGTTGTAGTGGTACTTGGGAGGCAGAGACAGGCAGATCTCAATGAGTTGGAGGCCAGCCTGGTCTACAGAGTGAGTTCCAGGACAGTTTGTTTGTGTAACCCTGTCTCAAAAAACCAAAAAAGAAAAAAAAAACCCAAAAACAAAACAACCAAAACAGTATGAAGTATGCTGGCAATTCCTTTCTTTCCTTTTTTAATTTTTTGACATTTTTAAAATGAACTGCATTTTTCTTCACTTGTCAAGAACAATATCTATAAGTTTTATATACATTAATTTCAGTTTAATTGAAAATTTCTGTGTCGGCATAAATATCAATGCTTGTGGATATAAAAACATTGTATGAGAGAGATAAGTACCATGCATGGTGGTGCACACTTTTAATATCAGCATACAGGAAGCAGAGACAGGTGGAGCTCTGTGCGGCTACCCTGGTCTACGTAGCACAATCTCTGGACATTCAGGGGAGGGAGAGGAGTGGGGATACAGAAATACAGGTTTTTCAATGCAGTGTGGTTGTAAGATAAGTGTTTTGGGAGTATAGAAGATGATATTTGATCTAGAATCTGGTTTCGGTTAGTGATTTCTGTTCTAAATTAAAACTGAGTAGATTTCATAAAAATGGAAGTTGGTTAAGTTTTCAGAAATGATAAAACCTAGCTTTTGTGTGTGTGTGTTTAGTGTTTGTGTGTAGGTGGTTGCAAGGTGTGTGTGTGTAATGTCTTCCCCAGTGCTTTTCATGTTACTTTTGAGACAGTGTCTATCATTTAACATGGAGTTTACTGATTGAGCTAGACTAGCTGGCTAGCAGACCTAGTTCCTCCTGTCTCCATCTGCCCAGCACTTGGATTTTTACCTGAGCACTGGGAATCTGAGTTCCTCATGTTTGTATGGCAAACTGAGCCATCTCCCCACTCCCAACACATTTAAAAAAAGTTAGTGTTTTGGGGTTTTCAAGTAGTAGGGACTTAAGAATGATAGTACTTACTGCTTTTTAATTTTTTGTGACATTATTGAGGGTTTTGTTTATATACAGTAAAATTCATCTCCCTACCCTTTTGTTTTTGAGACGATTTTTTACTTTGTAGGCCTGGCTAGCCTTGAACTTGATAGATAGACTATGTTGGTCTTGCACTCACAGAAATCTTTTGCCTCCCAAATGCTGGGAATAAAGGCATGTGTTTTAATTAATTAATTGATTGATTGATGAATTTTCTGGTGTTGGGAGTTGGACCCAAGGGCTTGGATTTTCTAGACAACTGCCCTACCACTGGGCTCATGCCCACGGGTCTTTTGATGTATTGCTTGGTTTCTTAGTTAAGAAAATACCTCCGTCAAATTGCCTGTGGGAAAATCTCTGGTGCATTTTCTTCATTAGTGATTGATGTGGGAGGGCTGGGTTCACTAAGCAGGTGGTCCTGGTTATATAAGAAAGCAGGCTTAGCCGATTGAGAGGGCCAAGCTAGTAATCAGTGTTGGGATTACAGGTGTGTGCACCACACTACCAAGGCAGTGGGCATGTTCTCTCCCTTCCCTTTTATTTAAAATGTTCTATTTATGTTTCTCCTGTTTTGGTTGTTTCTTGAATATGGTGTTTTTTCTCCCATAGCATTTATGGGATATCAGATTGGCAGCCACAGTGGCTACTGTTGTCTAGTTTTATAGTAGTTTCTTTAAGAGCAGTTTAGCATGTATGAGTTTGAAAACAATTTTATTTTAGTGGCCATGCATGCATATCTGTAATCCTAGCTCTTGGGAGGTTGAATTAGGAAGATTGTGATTTCAAGGCCCACCTAGACCTTGAAACACAGGACCTGGACCCACCAGGACACACACACACACACACACGCACGCACGCACGCTGCTGCACCAGCAGTCCATTGCTGCCAGCATAACTTGTATGTATAATTCCTAATTCAGTTCTGTCTCCACCTTTTCAAAATGTGAAGGAAACGCTCTCCCCAGTCCATAGTCCCAGTTTTTCTTTTGCGAATGCTGATTTTAAGTTTTATGACTTAGAACTGCTGTGAAAAAATGTCCCTCCTTCATTTGAGACTTGCAGCCTCCCTTTTCATTTGTTATCCAGGTGTCTTCCCTTTTGCCTTATTTTCTGCTTATATATTGTATGTCTCTGGTTTTGCTGTAGATCATAAGAACTTCTTTTCTCACCATGTGGTTCAGGTTGGCCTTAAACTTGTTTGAAGTGCTTCTGCCTCAGTCTCCTGAGAGCTGGGATGCTAGATATTAAACCACATGTCTGACTGCACATTTATGATTTTTAAAAAAAAATTTCCATTACCTTTGGTTAGTTTCTGAGAAGGGGATGATTTGGGCTTTTTTTCTGTCATTTAAGACTATAGTATTGCTGGGTCGTAGTGTCACACACCTTTAATCCCAACACTTGGGAGGCAGAGGTAGGCAGATCTCTGTGAGTTCAAGGCTAGCCTGGTCTACAGAGTGAGTTCCAGGATAACCAGGGTGGTTACACAAAGAAACCCTGTCTTGAAAAACCAAAAAGAGAGAGAGAGAGAGAGAGAGAGAGAGAGAGAGAGAGAGAATATAGTACTTTAAAATACACATTTTTGTTAGCATTTTTAATATACAACTAGTCAAAATATTAAAACTAGATTTTAATTTTGTAATGTTGATGTGGAATATATTTTTACTTACTTAATAAATAAATTTATAATATTTACCATGTGCTGCTTGTTCTAAGTACTTTAAAAATGTACTAATTAATTTTTATAATTCTGTGAGGTAAGCTCTGTCTTTCACACTGGAACACATTTGTTCTCTTCTCCTGCACTGTGGAATCTCTTTGTATAGCCTAGACTGACCTGGAAATCGTTTTGCAGCCCAGGTTAGCTTTAAACTCACAATACTTCTGTAGCTTCCTCAGTGCTGGGATTGTAGACATGATTGTAGACAGAAGGATTCTGGCTTTGTTGTCTTATTTTATTGTTAAGGAACTGAAGTATAATCAGGAAAATTAAGGGGATCTAGTTCTTAAGAAACGAGTAGTTCCTACTTGTCATTGTATGTCTGTAGTGGCATTTGTAGGCCTTCTATTAGTGAATCCTTTCAAAGCGGGGTTCAAGTCTCAATCTTTATGCTGACATACCTTATTTTATTGTGCTTCAGAGTACTGTGGGTTGTTTTTGTTGTTGTTTTATTTGTTTGTTTCGTTTTTTAGAAACTTTGAGTCTGGATGTGGTAGTTCATGTCTATAGTCCAGGTACTTTGGAAAAGTCTGAGCCTGCGAGTTTAAAACCAGCCTTGGCAATATAGTGAGAATTCATCCCACAAAATAAAATGAGATACACCAAAGTAAAATAAAATAAGATAGTAAATAAAATTTAATGAAAGGTTTGTGATAGCCAAATAAATTACTTGGTACTATTTGTCTAGAGGCTTGCTGCTTTGTGTCTCACTTTTTTTTCTTTTGTTTTTCAACAGACAGGGTTTCTCTGTGTAACAGCTCTGGCGTGCTGGAACTCGCTGGTCTAGGAACTCACAGAGATCCACCTGCCTCTCCCTCCTAAGTGTTGAGATTGAAGGCGTGTACCACCACTCCTGTCTCAGTCATATTTTGATAATTCTTGAAGTATTGACAACTTTCCAATTATTATTTGTTTATATATTACTATAGCCATTGCTCCTTCGTGTTACCATTATATTTGCTGTGAAGTACCATAAACTACCCACATCAAGTGGAGAATTTAATAACTGTTCTGTGTGTTCTGACTCTTCAACTGCTCTACTGATCAGCTGATGCCAGACTTTTTTTTTTTTTTTTTTTTTTTTCGAGACAGGGTTTCTCTGTGGCTTTGGAGCCTGTCCTGGAACTAGCTCTTGTAGACCAGGCTGGCCTCGAACTCACAGAGATCCGCCTCTGCATCCCGAGTGCTGGGATTTAAAGGCGTGTGCCACCACCGCCCGGTGTGATTCTTAACCTGTGGGTTGTGATCACGTTGGGGTTGTAGGGGTTGCCTAAGACCATCAGAAAACACAAATATTTACATTACAATTCATAACAGTAGCAAAGTTAGAATTACAGTTTATCAACAAAAATAATTTTATGGTTGTGTACATGAGGAACTGTATTAAAGGGTCGCAGCTTTAAGAAGGTCCTCAACCGCTGTTTTAGAGGGTCCCAGTTCAATTCCTAGCACCCATGTCATGTGGCTCACAGCCTCCTAAATCTACCTCCTTGGGAATTCAATGCCTCTTGTCTCTGCGTGTATGCACACATTTATACACCCACACATACACACACATTAAGAAATACAAAGAACATTTGTAGCTGGGTGTGGTGGCACATGGTTATAATCCCAGCACTTAGGATGTTGAGGTAAGAAGATGGGGAGTTTGAGGCCAGCATGGGCTACCTAGGGTGCATCCATTTAAAACAAACCCAAAGAACATTCATGACTTTGGGAGGTCAGCTCTCATACGTTCTAGGCAAGCACTCAACTACTGTACTATATCCCTAGTCTTTCTCATTTTATTTTGAGACAAGGTCTTGCCAAGCTGGCCAGACTGGCCTCAAACTTGTGATCTTCCTTCTTGACCCTCTCAGGATGCTGGGATTGTAGGTATGTACTACCATACGTGGCTTATTTTGAAATACTAGTTTCTTGAGTTTAGCTATTAAATTAAAAATATACTATCAATACAAAATATTATACTTGTGCTTGAGATCATTCTGATAGTTTCTCAAAAGTTGAAGCAAATTATTATATGATTTAACTCTTTTACTTATACATACACAAGAAAATTTAAAATACCTATCTCAGGCCAACAAGACGACTCAGTGGGTAAATCCTGATGACCTGAGTTCAATCATCAGAATCTATATAAAGGTGTAAGGAGGGAACCAATGCAGCAAAGTTGTCCTCTGACCTCCACACTGTGCACTATTGTATGTATGTATAATGGGTATGTGTGCAGATAGAAATTTGGGTGCTTATGGCAGCATTATTTTTAATAGCTAAGATGTGAAAACAACTCATATCTATCACTAGATCAAGGGACAAACAAAATGTGGTATAATCATATAGTGGGTTATTATTCAGCAGTAAAAAATGAAATAGTGACACATGCTACTTGGATGAATCTTAAATGTAAGCTAAATGGGGTTTGGAGGATGGCTCAGTAGAGCACTCATAAGCATGAGAATCTGAGTTCCATCTTTAGAACACATGTAAAAATGCTGGTGTAGTGGGGCATGTAACTCCATCACTTGTGAAGTAAAGCCAGGAGTAGTTGGAACTGTAGTCAAACACCATGGTGCCCAGCCACAAGTGTTAAAATATGAGCATGTAGCCATAGAATCTGAAGTAATGTATAGAAAGTTTATCCTTACACCATATGTTCCAGTGGCCTTGCACTTGTTACTGTGTATCTCCTGTGAAAAACTACAGAGAGTATGCTGGCGTGGTTTCCTCTGTTCCGGAGCTCATAGAGAGGAATCATTTTTCCACTCTATTTACATATCTTACAAGGCAGTATTTAAAGCTGTGTTGATAAATTTTCATGAGGTTTTAAAGTTCTGCTTTTGGTGATTAATTTTTGTTTGTATTTCTAGGACTTTCAGTCAGAAGAAGGCTGCTATTGAAAGAGAATATGCACAGGTGAGTGTGGGACTGAGTCCGTGTCCTAGGCATACCCCTGCCTGACTTAGATCAGATCTCCTGTCAAGGAGAACCTTGGAATCCTTTTTGCTGCTTGCCCACTTGTGACTGTCTTCCTTTGGTCCCTTAATTTTTTTTTATTTTTTTATTTTTATTTTTTGGATAGGGTTCTCTGTATAGCACTGACTGTCTTGGAATTCTAGACCAGATTGGCCTTAAACTTAGAGATCCACCTGACATTGTCTCCCCTAATGCTTGGGGTAAAGGTATACCACCTTCCAGCTCTTCATTCATTCATTCATTTTTTAAAGACAAGCTCTGACCATGTTATCCTGACTGATACTAAACTGTCTGTGTAGAGAAGCCTGGCTTCCAACTCACAGAGATATATCTGCCTGCCCCTGTCTCTTGAGTGCTTGGATTAAAGCCATGTGCCCCCCCCCCAGGCCCTGCCAAAATTCAATATATTTTTTTTATCCATTTAAATCTTAAGTAAGGCTTCATTGTTCCTTATAATAAAGAAGATCATAGATAAGGTTTCTCACTTGAAGCTAGGCTGGCAGAGCTAGTATAGCTAGACGGCTTGCTCCAGGGACCTCTTGTCTGCAGAGTGCTGGGGCTACAGGTGCCGCATGCTGGCCTCATATTTACACGGGTGCTAGGGCTCCGAACTCTAGTATTTAGGATTATGTAGTGCTAATGCTACATAAGTGATGTTGAGTTTGTTTTGGTGTGGTAGGTTAATAAATAAAGATACGGGTCAGTTTTCATGGTCAAATCTCCAGTATTGATAATAGATTCTTACAATTTCCAAAATTATTTCCTCTACTTTTTCTTTTGCTATGCCAAATTTTGCTACTCTTCTGTAAATATGAAAGTTTATTACATTGAAATATTTGGCAAAGCTTAAAATCAAATAGAATTTGTCTTAATTTTGGTTTATATATATATTTGTTTGTTTGTTTGTTTTTGTTTTTTGAGGCAAGGTTTCTCTGTAGCTTTGGAGCCTGTCCTAGAACTCTCTCTGTAGACCAGGCTGGCATCGAACTCACAGAGATCCACCTGCCTCTGCCTTCTGAGTGCTGGGATTAAGTGTGTGTGCCACCACTGCCTGACTTAAGTTATATATTTTTAATCTAAATATTTTTAAAAGACATGTGTGTTTAGCTGTTACATATATAAGCATGTAAAAATTTTAAATTATTTTTATTTTGAGTGTATCACTATTTTCCTGTGTGTCTGAGTAGTATATGTGTGCCTGGTGTTCATGGAAACGAGAGAGCATCAGATCCCCTAGGGTTGGAGTTATAAACAGTTAATGAACCTCCACATCTGTGTTGGGAATCAAACCTGGAACCTCTGTAAGAGCATTCAGTGTTCTTAACCACTGACCCATCTGTAAACGGAGACTACGTGTTTGTTTCCTGGCTGCCTAGACCCGAATAATAACACAGAAACTCTATTAATTACAACACTGCTTGGCCAATAGCTTAGGCATATTCCTAGCTAGTTCTTACATCTTAAATTAACCCATTTCTATTAATCCGTGTATCTCCATGTGGCTGTGGCCTACCAGTAAGGTTCCGGCAGCTACATAGTGTCTCCTTGACCCCGCCTACTCTATCCCTCTTCTGATTTCCTGCCTGGCTTTACTGTGCTAAGCCATTGGCCCAAACAGCTTCATTCATCAACCAACCAAAGCAACACATACAGAAGGACATCCCACATCAGCTATCTCTCTAGCTCCTATATAAACATTTTAAAATCAGTTGAACATTTTGGCATTTGCCATTATTGTGGGACTTTCCCATGGTATTACCTCTGTGATCTAATGGTCCTTTTTGGGAGGTCCACAGTTTCAGCTGTTATTTATTGTTAGTGTATCATCTAAATAGGAAGGCTGGACTGAGAAGATTGTATAGGGAATCAGTTGCTTGTTGTATAATTGTGATGACCTGAGCTGCTCCTCAGAATCTACAAAAAAGCCAGATGAGGTAGCATGTGTCTATACTCCCAGTGCTCCTGTAGTGGGATGGGGGTGGAAAAGAGGATTCCTGGAAGCACACTGGCATACATGGGCACAGATAAAAAGAGACCATTTCTCAAACAAGGTAGAATTTGAGGACTGGCAGTGGAGACTTGTCCTCTGACCTCCATATGCACTCATACACACCTACTCCTACATTCAAAAGTAAGTAAGTAAGCAAGATCGTTTTATTTTACTGAAAGAAATGGAGGTTGGTGATGGAGCTCAGAGTATGTCCTGAGTTCAATTGCCAGCAACCACATGGTGGCTCACAACCATCTGTAATGAGGTCTGGTGCCCTCTTCTGGCCTGCAGGCACATATTGTATACATAATAAATAAATAAATATTTAAAAAAATAAAAAAATAAAATTTATTTAAAATTTTTAGTTTAGCATACAGAGTAAAGGGTTTCATTTTCATACATATTTATCATTTGTTTCTCTTTCCCAATTTATCAATTTTAATTCATATATAAATATATGTATATGTATGTGTGTGTATATGAATGAGATAGAGTCTCCCAGTTCATTTCTGATGGGCCTGGACTTTGACATGTAGAGTAGGCTGGCTTCTAATATGGAGATCCTCCTACGTCTGCCTCCCAAGTGCTGGGATTAAAGACAGGTGCCATTTCATTGTTTTTTGTGTTATTCTGTTTCATCGTATTTATGTTGTGGTACTGGGAATTGAAATGGGGCCTAATACATGCTAGACAAGTGTTCCATCACTTTGCTACATTCTCAGCCTAATGATAATACTATTTTAAAATTACATGTTTATTTTAAGTCTGTTTTCATATATTAAGAAAATATTTACCAAATACTCTTCTAGATACTATGGATATAGCAGTGCTTGCAAAAGCTGTGGGGTGGGCATTTTTTCTATGAATGTTTGTAGTTTACCAGTCCACTATTCAAAGTCACTGAAATGGCATTATAGTTAAATGGTCATTCTTCAATGACTCTTAGTAAATTATTACTAGTAATACTGGCATTCTGTATACTAAAGATTGAGTAGCCAAAAAGATTTGAGCATTTATGAGATTCAGAGAACATATAGGAGAGTCATTCTAATGCAAAATTATTTTATAAAGTCAAGTTCTGCCCTGTGGGGGAGAAGAGGCAGGGTCTTTGGGCTTCATTGCTGTTTGACCAATCTTTTGTGAAACCTATTTTATTTTTGCCATAAACTTTCAAATGAAATGCAAATTGTCTATTAAGAAACAGCAGCAGCAGCCAGGTATGGCTCATGTTCTGATTTCAGTATTTTTGGAAGCTTTCAATGAATTTCAAGAGAGTTTGTGCTACAGGGTGAGAAACTTTCCAATATCTCTGTGTGTATGTGTGTGTAGTCATTTGAACTTGAGACAATCATTTGACAATGTGTGTGTGTGTGTAGGTGTAGTCATTTGAACTTGAGACAATCATTTGACAATGTGTGTGTGTGTGTAGTCATTTGACAGGAGTGTGTGTGTGTGTGTGTGTAGTCATTTGAACTTGAGACAGATCTTTTGATAGCAGTTTGAAAAATGTTCCCCCTAGGGGCTGGCGAGGTGGCTCAGCGGTTAAGAGCACTGACTGCTCTTCCAGAGGTCCTGAGTTCAATTCCCAGCAACCACATGGTGGCTCACAGCCATCTGTAATGAGATCTGGTGCCCCCTTCTGGTGTGCAGGTGTACATGGAAGGAATGTTGTATACATAATAAACAAATAAATCTTAAAAAAAAAGAAAAGAAAAAAAGAAAAATGTTCCCTCAAGCATATGCAATATTTGTAATACACCTTTGGGGAATGTTAGGAGGAAAAGAGAAAAGAGAAATGTTGCTGATTCTCATTACACTTGATGGAATTTGAGTGGTGAAGCCTTTCAGGTTGCATGGCAGTTTCGGTTTCCTACAGAAGTATTAATGTTTTACTTTTTAAACATGGTTTATGAAGTTTGCTTTGTAAGATGACTCGAATGTCTGTTTATACAGACATAACAAATGGATCTCTGAAAATAGTAGCCCCAAAAGATCCTCAGATAGCACTAAATCTTAGGGTAAAATCAAGTCTGGCTTGAAGATAACTAGCCTCTGAAGTGTTTGTAAATTCATTTGTCGTTTTCAAACTGAAATTGCTGCAGGCAAGTTCTGTGTATTAATGTACTTCCTGTAGTCTTTGGCAGAGTGTTGCTAGTGAAGGAAGGATACAAAAGGTTACTGTGGTTGGAGAGAAAGAACAGGAAAAGACTGTGTACTTTAAGGGCGGTTCCTTACTGAAGGACAAACAGAATAAACATACTCAGGCTGGCAGTTACCCTGTGACACCTAAACTTTATTATTTTTATTCTTTTAAGAAATACAGACAGTTTGAGCATGGTACTGGAGAATGCATATATGTGATAGAAAGTCTCTTTGTTGAATTCCATATGTGTAGAGGCTTAAAGTGTAGCCAGTTCAGCTTCTTACAGTTAGCTTTTCTGTGCTGTTAGAGAAATACATGTGCTATATACTTGAAGCTTTTTTCTTCTTCCGTGCTTATCCTGTAAATAGGGATACAGGGTAACTACTAAGAAAGCTCATCAGAGTAAAATTGAGGGGATTACTATTATATTTTTATCAATGCTCTTAAAAATTATTATCTTATTTTCTTTGGCTTACAGAAGTGTTTGAAATACAATAGGAAGGAACAGGCTACCGTTTTTCTCACAGTTATTTTTATATAGTTTAATTTTTAAATTTATAAATCTTTGTTAGAAGAAATTGTCGATGTGAGTAAATTTGGTCTTCTTAGGTGCATAGATTTGCTAGACTTTCATCTTTCTATGGCTGTTCTGTACCACATCTTTTAATGACGTGAGTAAAAATAATTGCTTCACCAGGCGGTAGTGGTGCAGCCTTTAATCCTAGTACTTAGGAGGCAGAGACAGGTGGATCTCTGAGTTTGAGGTCAGCCTGGTCTACAGAGCTGACCTCTACAGGACAGCCAGGGCTACACAGAGAAACCCTGTCTTGAAAAACAAAACAAAAAAAATTGCTTATTCTGCTTTTATTCTCTTCCTCTCCATATCCTGTTTCTATTTTAATGATTCTTGGTTAGGCCAGCATAAAATAGTGGAGAGAGAGAGAAGAATTTAGACTAGAGCTGTGGTTTTGAAACTCTTGGATATAGCATGCCTGTTTTTCCTTCCTCCCTTCTTGGCTGACCTGGAACTCATGGTCCTCTTGCCTTAATCACCCAGTTAGGATTAACAGGTCTGTGCCACCATGTCTCAATGCTTATTTTAATTTTTATGCTTTTAATTTCTTGCTCCTTTTTTCCCTAGAAAATTTTAACAGGTTTGTTATTATTGTCATAAGCTTGAATTGTTGAAACATGTTCACTGAAACATTTTGACTTCTGTTAGTGTTCTACATATTACATTTATTTTGAGAGTCATATACAAATGAAAATTGAGAAACTGCCAATACCTGATTTTTTTGTTTTGTTTTGTTTTTTGAGACAGGGTTTCTCTGTAGCTTTGGAGCCTGTCCTGGAACTAGCTCTTGTAGACCAGGCTGGCCTTGAACTCACAAATATCTGCCTGCCTCTGCCTCCTGAGCAATACCTGATTTCTGTCCACTGTTTTTCCACTCAAAGTCATACTTGATCCTGTGGAAGAAAATAACTAGCATTTAGAATTACTGAAAACAAAAGAGGGAATTTTTTTTTGAGAATAAAATGTTTCCTCTCATATTGGGACTCTTACGTAAGTTCTATGTACATGGGGCCTGCTAGCTGGATATCTTTTGGCGCAATAGATTGGTATCTTCAAAAAGGCCAGCCAGATAGGCCTCACTTGCCTCCTTATAAAGCACTAATAGCTACACTCTGGAAGCACAAGCCTGTGTTGAAGTCCCGAGCAATTTCTTACACCAGATGCTGGTTGGGGAACCTGTACATCAGATGTTCAGTGGACTTTTGATAGCATCTGATTTCAGGGAGTGCCACTGTACCATGAAATAATGATGAGGTTTCTTCATCCTTACAGTAGAGGGGGCGCTCCTGTGAGTGTTGTTGTTTTGTAGCCAGTTGTTTTCTGGTTTCCACCAGTGGGTCTGCTGACAGTCGCTTTGTACAAGCCATGGTATGGATAGGCACCGTCTTACTTATCCCCTTTTTTGGCTGAAGCTTGGCGAGTGAGAGGCGGTGTGATAACAGTGTCTCTTTAATCCTTTTTTATTAGGCATATTAGTCTGCATGTGTTTTTGATAATTTGTTTGATTCTATAAATTGAGTGTGAGTCCCCTGCTCTAATTATCAAACCTGTTTCTTTGTTTTAATTTCTCCTGTTTCACCTCTGTATATAGGTTCCAGTTGTGCAGACTCTTCTTTCTAATATAAGTTAAGTAAAATAGATTGAGGCTTTAGATGTCAGGCATTATTCTAAGCATTTTTTGTTATTAATTTATTTTGTTGGTGTTTTGCTTGCTTGTATGTTTGTCTGAGGGTATCAGATCCCCTGGAACTGGAGTTACAGACAGTTGTGAGCTGCCACATGAGTGCTGGGAATTGAACATGGATCCTCTGGAAGAGCAATAGTGTTTTTAACCGCTCAGTCATCTCTCCAGCCACCTAAGTATTTTATACACAGTAATTTGTATTTCCCAGTAACCATTTTTTTTTTTTAATTTACCTGGTGGGACAGCCGTGGATGCTGGGAACCGAACTCTTCTATTTTTGCTTGTGAGCCTAGCCTTTAAAGGCTGAGCCGTCCCTCCAGGCCCCCAGTAACCATTTGGAAGTAGTTACTGTTATTCTTTTTATAGTTGCAGACACAAGAAAGTAAAGTCGCTTTCTCTACTCCCTTCAAATAATTTAGTCCTTGGGCACATTAATAAAGGCCTGCTGCTCGCTTGATGATGTCAGTGTGAGGGCATACAACAACTTCTAGGAGTCAGTTCTTAATCCCACCTTGTCGAGGTAGGTGTCTTGTTTCTACTGCTGGGCTGTGTACTCCAGGCAAACAGGTCCTCTATCTTCAAGCCAGTTCTCTTGTGTCTACTCCTTATTTAGCTGTAGGAGTGCTGGGATTATAGATGTAAGTCACCACCATATCTGGCTTTTTATGTGGGTTCTGGGATCAAACTTTGACTTTCAGGTTTGTGTAGCTACTGCTTTTATCTGTTGTGCCTTCCCTCCTCACAAGTGCATTTTAAAAGGGAAAAATAAAAGGACCAAATACTTTTTAAGATTTATTTTTATTTTTATTCATGTGTATGTGTGGGTCTGAGTGTCTGCCATATAATTGGGGAGGTTCATTGGGGTCAAAAGAATTTGTCGGAATTTGTGGAGCTAAAGTTGAAGATGCCTGGTGTGGGTACTGGGAACTACCTCCATCCTCTAGAACAGGGATGACTGTTTTGTTTGTTTGTTTCTGTTTTTTGTTTGTATATATATGTATATATATTATTGATATTTATTGGGCTCTACATTTTTCTGTGCTCTCCTCCCTGCCTTTCCCCTTCCCCCTTCAATCCTACCCTGTTGTAGGAGGAGCGGGGAGCCCTTTGTTCTGTCCCGACCGCCCAACTAGCTTATACCTGAAACAATCACACAGAAATTGTATTAATTAAATCACTGCCTGGCCCATTAGTTCTAGCCTCTTATTGGCTAACTCTCACATCTTGATTTAACCCATTTCTAATAATCTGTGTTCACCACGAGGCTTACTGGGAAAGATTCAGCAGGTCTGACCTGGCAGCTCCATGGCGGCTCTCTCTCTGCCTTCTTCCTTCTAGCATTCAGTTCTCTCTACTCCGCCTACCTAAGTGCTGCCCTATCAAAAGGCCAAGGCAGTTTCTTTATTCAACCAATGAAAGCAACACAAATACAGAAGAACCTCCTCTACCACTCCCCCAAGGTCTCCATGCTCCCAATTTACTCAGGAGATCTTGTCTTTTTCTACTTTCTACTTCCCATGTAGATTAGATCTATAAAAGTCTCTCTTAGTGTCTGCATTGTTGTCTAAGTTTTCTGGGATTGTAGTTTGTAGGCTGGCTTTCTTTGCTTTATGTTTAAAAACCACTTATGAGTGAGTACATGTGATAATTGTCTTTTTGTGTCTGGGTTACCTCACTCAAAATAATGCTTTCTAGTTCCATCCATTTTCCTGCAAAATTCAAGCTGTCGTTATTTTTTTCTGCTGTGTATACTCCATTGTGTAAATGTACCACATTGTCCTTATCCATTCTTCGATTGAGGGGCATTTAGGTTGTTTCCAGGTTCTGGCTATGACAAACAAAGCCACTATGAACATAGTTGAGCACATGTCCTTGTGAATATACAATACTGAGCAAGAAGCAGACATCTCAATGTTTCCTGAGTGCTCCAATCTGGTATAATTAAATACTTGTTTAAACATCTTCCTTGTATGATATTATTTTTAGTGACACTTAGCTTTGAGCCAGTGTTCATTCAGAAAATTTATTGGCGGGTTGGAGAGATGGCTCAGAGGTTAAGAGCATTGGCTATTCTTCCAGAAGTCCTGAGTTCAATTCCCAGCATTCACATGGTGGCTCACAACCATCTTTAATGAGATCTGTCACCCTCTTCTGGCCTTGCAGGCAAACATGCAAGTAGAACATTGTATACTTAATAAAAAAATAAAGCTTATAAAAAAAAAGAAAGAAAATCTATTGGCGACTAACTCTTGCAGAAACACAGAACGGGAAGAAAAGAAACTCTTGGTGGAAGTAAGGTAGAACTGACTTTAGGATAGGGTTCTTGAGAATATGAGCCACCTTTTTAAAAAATAATTTATTTTTATTTTATTTGCATTGGTGTTTTGCCTGCATATATGTCTGTTGTGAGGGTGTCAGATCCCTTGGAATGGAATTTCAGACAGTTGTGAGCTGCCATGTGGGTGCTGGGAATTCAGCCTCTGCCTCCCAAGTGCTGGGATTAAAGGCGTGCACCACCACTGTCTAGCCAAAAAAGTAATTATTTTTGAAAAGATTGCATTTAGTGATACAGGTAGTGTTTTTTCTGTTTATATTTTCTGAGAGTAAAAAAAATCACTGCTAGAATTCAATTTACAATTTATTTTCATTGAATAGATTCTATTGTCTTGTTTAGACTGTTTTTTTTTTTCTTTTCCTTTTTGCGGCAAAGTCTCCCTATATAGACCACTCTGGCCATGAATTTACAAAGAGCCGCTGGCTTCTGCCTGCTGAGTGCTGTGATTAAAGGTGTGTGCCACCATATCTGTCTTACTGAGGTTTTCTTGAGACAGGCTGTACATTGCCCAGACTGGCCTGACTCTGATTCTGTAGCCCAGTTTGCCTCCCACTCATGATCCTCTTGTCTCAGCCTTCTGAGTACTGGAATTATAGATGTGTACCACCATGTCTGTCTGTATTTCTCATCCACTTTCTGTGGTGCTGAGGATCGAACTAGGTTTTCATGCTAGGTAAGCATCCTAATAAGCTACTATCTCTCAGCATGCTGAGGGGGCACTTTTTAAAATCTGCCTGCCTACCATCCATCCATCCATCCATCCATCCATCCATCCATCCATCCATCCATCCATCCATCATCTACCTGTCGTGTGTGTGTGTGTGTGTGTGTGTGTCCCCATCCAGAATGTCTCTACATATCCCTGACTGTCCTGGAACTCACTATGTAGATCAGGCTAGCCTCAAACTCAGAGATCTGACTTCCTCTGCCTCCTAAGTGTTGGGATTAAAGATGTGCGCCACCATATCTAGCAGGAGCACGTCTGTTTATGTAATTTCCGAGAGTGCTGATACTTCATCTTTTGAGTGGAGAAACTCAGTTTTATCATTTTCTCTGGAGGAGATGTTCCAGTAAAGTGAAAGGATGCAGTCTATTCATATAACCTGGTAATATAATTAGCTGTTTCAAGGTACTCAGTAAGTAAGATCATGGATCAGACTGTTTAATATGTATAGTGTGAATTGACAAGTGAATTTGATGGGGTTTTTTGGGACAGGAGAGCTCATGACCTAAATTTTAAAATAATGGTATAATGTATATATGACAAAGTTTCCCCTTTAAGCCATTGTTTAGTGAATTCATATATATTGATGATGTTGTACAACTGGCACTATCATTTCCAGAATACCTATACCACATTAAACAAAAGCAGTTTCTTTTCTCAGCACTTAATCTATCTCATTTACTTTTAGCCTATATATTTTGCCATTCTGAATATTTCACATAAGTTATGTCATAGTATTTGCTTTTTCTGAGTTCAGAGTTTATTGTTCTTTTTTTAATAATCTTTTTTTTAGATTTATTTATTATGTATACAGTGTTCTGTCTGCATGTATACCTGCAGAAGAGGGCGCCAGATCTCACTACAGATGGTTGTGAGTCACCATATGGTTGCTGGGAATTGAACTCAGGATCTCTGGAAGAGCACCCAGTGCTCTTAACCTCTGAGCCATCTCTCCAGCCCCAGAGTTTATTGTTCTTAACAGATATTCTTGCTTTTTGTAGGATTATCTGAGTAATGGTTGGTTCTCCCGGCCCCATCATCATCATCATCTTTTTCTCTTTCTCCTTTGGTGGTTCTGGGAATGAAACCCAGAGCCTTACTCATGCTTGACAGTTACTGTGTGGCTGAGCTGTCTTCAGTACCCATATTTTGATTGTATAGCCTGTCAGTGAAGATTTTTAAGTGATAGAAACATGTTTTTTCATTTTAAAACAATCTCTTCTCATTTTACACACCAATCCCAGATCCCACTCCTCCCCCCCACTTCCCTGCCTTCCCCACCCCAGCCCTCTTACCCACTTCTCAGAGAGGGTAAGGCTTCCCATGGGGAGTCAACAAAGTCTGACATTTCACTTTGAGGCAGGACCAAGCTTCTCCCCCGTATAGATAGAAGCATATTTCTAAGATATCATTTGATATCTAAGATATCAAAAGCATATTATTTCTAAGTTATTTACATGTCCTGTTACTGATACATTGTGGATATTATTATTATTATTATTTTTTTTTGGTTTTTTGAAACAGAGTTTCTCTGTGGCTTTGGAGCCTGCCCTGGAATTAACTCTGTAGACCAGGCTAGTCTCGAACTCACAAAGATCTGCCTGCCTCTGCCTCCCAAGTGCTGGGATTAAAGGCGTGCACCACCACCGCCCGGCAATTTTGGTTTTTTGAGACGTGGTTTCTCTGTAGCTTTGGTGCCTCTCCTGGAACTAGCTCTTGTAGACCAGGCTGGCCTTGAACTCACAGAGATCCGCCTGCCTCTGCTTCCAGGGTGCTGGGATTAAAAGTGTGCACCACCACTGCCCGGCTACATTGTGGATATTATAATCTATATATAAAGCTTTTAAAAAAACCTGAAAGAGTAAAATATATTATCTCTATATTTTGATGGTGTCCTGCTGTGATCATCATATATTTTAAGTATGAATGCTTAGTTTTATTTCTCATCAGATTTTATCAGATGGTTACTAGGTGTATTTTATATTGGTGCTGATAAGCTCTTTGTAGCAAAGTAACAGATTTGCTAGTTGTGTTTACTTGAATTAATATTTTCTTTAGTCTGTGTTTCTTTTGGACTCTTTTAAAGCCATTTGTCTGTCTTGTGAGGATTCAGTTAAAGTCCCGTTTAATCCACATATGAACTCAACAAGTCCATTAAAAGCTGCAGTGTGTCTGAACACTTTGAAAGTGAATGGATAAATGAAAACACCCCGCATTCAGAGCCTAGGCTATGTTGTTGAACACCCGCCTTTCTTCCTCAGAATACCTTTCATATGTCTAATATGGCATTGAATCGATAACCTGTCCATGTGAGGGACAGAAATGATTGTAAATGCTGGTCTGTGCTTAACTGCTTTCTTACACAACTAGTTCAAATATTTTCTTGATCAATTATTTTCTTTTTTATTGGCCTTCATAGTCTCATGGAGCAGTGCACCTTAGTCTCATTGTCCTAAAGTCATGTTCTGATTGGCTAACACCTTTTCCTTACAGTGTCTTGCTTAATCATTATGATTATTTTATTATTTCATCTGAGATATAGAAACATTATGGCTTTAGCCCAGTAAGTAAAAACGGTAGCCTTATGCAGGCTTCATTTTTTCTTCGTATAGTTGCAAATTAGATAATTTATTGTATACTTAGCTTCAACGATAGGAATAAAATTGTATGTGAGATAAGTAAAGTTAAGACCTCAGGTCATAAATAAATTTATAAATGCTTTAGGGGTGACTTCATTTTCAATTATTTTATGCATTCTTGAAAGCAAGTAAGGTTTTGCAGTGGGTTGGTAGTGGAACCCTAAACTATGTCTAGCAGAACATGTGAATGTGACCTTCCCTGGCAGAGGATCCTCACAGATGGGTTAGAGTAGACTGGCCCTAATCCAGTGATCGTTGTCTTTAGTGGAGAAGTTCATACACAGAGAGTCATAGAAAGGAGAAAGGCATGCGAAGATAAAGACAGAAACTGGAGTGATGAGTCTGAGAACCAGGAGTGCCAGGGATTACTGGTTATACCCATATGCCAGTAAAGATGTCCAAACAGATCTGTTCATTCTACAAAGAGGGCTGCAGTTTTGGACTTCTAACCTCTGGAACTGGGAAAGCATAAATTTCTTGAAAGTACCCAATAGAGGAGCTTTGTTTCAGCAGCTCTGTCGAACCAAAATCATACTCAGTATAATTTTCCTACCCAGATAATATTTCAACTTCTTAGTGTAGCTGTACAATGTGATTGAAAAGGTGGATATACTAACTCCTAAATTGTGGTGGTAATCAAGTTATTCGAGTATATCTGGTCACCACTGTCCGTCCGTCCTTCCTTCCTTCCTTCCTTCCTTCCTTCCTTCCTTCCTTCCTTCCTTCCTTCCTTCCTTCCTTCTTTCCTCCGGTTTTTCAAGACAGGGTTTCTCAGTGTAGCCCTGGCTGTCCTGGAACTAGCTCTGTAGATCAGGCTGGCCTTGAACTCACAGAGATCTGCCTGCTTCTGGCTCCTGATTGCTGGGATTAAAGATGTGTGCCACCGTATCCAGCAAGATTTATTTTGTTTTATGTAGAAAAGTGTTTTATCTGCATGTATGTATGTGCATCACATGTTTGCCTGGTACCCAAGGAGGTTAGAAGAGGGCATCAGGTCCCTTGGACCTGATTGTGGGCCACCATGTAGGTGCTGGAAATCAAACCTCTACAAGAGCACCAAGTACCCTTAACCTCTGAGTCAACTCTCCAGCCTCAAGACTTTTTATGTTTTATTTTTAATTATGTGTGTAGGTGTCACTGGGGACAATTGGGTCCCCTGGAGCTGAAGTTACAGGCAGTTGTGAACTACCTAATGTAGGTGTTGGGAACTGAACTCAGGTCCTCTGCAAGAGTAGTTTGTGTTCTTAACCTCTGAGGCATCTCTTCAGTCACCATTACTGTACTTAAAGTTATTACACTTATATTATCAGATCTGGACTATTAAGTTACTTGAAAATTGAAGATGTAGGTTCAGAAAAGTGGTCCTGACACAATTTGAGCCTTAGTGCCTGGTTAAAAACCTGCACTTATTTTTTCCTCTGTCACTCTGTCTGTAGTCTCCACATTCTGATGGTGGCAGTCTTTTATATTTATAGATCTCTTCTTCATCTCACAACTTAACTTTGTAAATTCTGAGCAAGTAAAAATTGGCCAGACCTTCAGTATCTGCCTTTTCTAAATCCTAAGTTCTATATAATTTTGGTTTTTGTTTGTATTTCTTATTTTAATCAGAGATTAGAACCTAAACTAAACTGCACCATTCTATTCCCCTGAGATTGTTTAATAGTTGAAACCAGGAAGCACCAGAAATTTCTCATGGAAGTTTCAGGGGCTCTAGAATTTTATCTAGAGATTCAGAATGATGAGAACAGTCATTCCTGTCTATTAATAGCTTCAAGTAGATTAAGCAAACAAAGGCATTGAATGATTAGCACTTTTAAGCCCTCCCAGAAAATGAGATAACTGCCAGTGAAGACTAGCATCCATTCATTGTTTTTTTTTCCTTTTTCTTTTTTTAAATTTAAAAGAGGGGACTAGGGACTGGAGATATGTCTAAGTGGCTAAGAGGACCTAGGTTTGGTTCCCAGCACCCATGTAGCAGCTTACAACCATCTGTAACACCAGTCTGATAGCCTATTCTGACTGTTTCAGGCACTAGGAACTCATATGGTGCACATACATGCAGATAATAAAAATAACTCAAAAAAGAGGGGACCATAACATTTCCTAGGAACATCCTATTTGAGTGTTTGGGCTTTACTCCCCACTTAGAAAAAAGCACTCGGGAGGCAGAAGCAGGCCGATTGCTGTGAGTTCGAGGACAGCCTGGTCTACAAGAGCTAGTTCCAGGACAGGCTCCAAAGCTACAGAGAAACCCTGTCTTGAAAAACAAAACAAAACAAACAAACAAAAAAACAAAACAAGAAAAGAAAGAAAAGAAAGTCTTATGCAGGATTCTATTTTGTGTATGAATTTTTCTAGCACTTAGTGTAGTGGTTGGCACATTGTAAGTGCTAACCAGTGGGTATGTGAAAAATGAAGGATGCTTTCTTCTCTCTGGGGTGTCAGATGTTGCCATTTAGAGTAGAAATTGATAAAATCTTACTCTTCCTTTAAGAAACATATCAAAAATGTCTTTTGGGTGGTCTGGAGAGATGGCTTATCAGTTAAAAGAACTGTTCTATTTCCAGCACCCCTATGATGCCTTACAACCTTATAATTCTAGTCAGGGGATCGGATGCGGTCTTCTGGCATCTGAGGACTCCAGGCACACAGGAAATGCACATACATACATTCAGGCATAAGTTTCATGTACATAAAATAACATAACTGTTTTTACCAAAAATTGAAACAATAGTTCTTCCTGTAGTGTAAATTACTTCTTAATATTTTTTAAAGATTTATTTTAATTGTGTTTGTGTACATTTGTACATGTATGTGTCCATGAATGTGGGTGCCCATGGAGGCCAGAGGTGTTGGATTCCCTGGAGCTGGAGTGACAGGTAAATAACCACCTGATGTAGATGCTGTGAATTGAACTTAGGTCTTCTGGAAAGAACAGTGCTTGCTCTTAACCATCAAGCCATCTCTTCAGCCACAAAATGCTGTTTTTGCTGATATTTATTTATATATGTATGTATGTTTTGCTTTCGAGACTGTAGCCTTGGCTGTCTTAGAACTCACTCTGTAGACCAGGCTGGCCTTGAACTCACAGAGATACGCTTGTTCTGCCTTCCCAAGTACTGGAATTAAAGATGTGCACCACCACCGCCCAGTTTAATATTCTTATAAATTAATCATTCTAATAAAATTTATATTTATTTAAAATTTTTATTATATGTATGTCTGTGTATATATATGTGGGTATGATGTATGTGTGGAAGTCAGAGGACAACTTTCAGGAGTCAGTTCTCTTTCCATGGTGTCATGGTTAGGTTTTTTGTCTGTTTATTTTTGGCTTTTTGTTGTTGTTGTTGACTTGACAAAAGTTGAGTCATTGGGAACCTCAATTAACAAGCTTGTGGGACATTTTCTTGATGAATGATGGATGTTGGAGGCCCAGCTTGCTGTGGACGGTATGGTCCTGAGATTTAAAAGAAAGCAGGCTGAGCAAGCTGTGGGGAATGAGCCAGTAAGCAGCACCCATTATGGCTTTTGCTTCAGTTTTTGCCTTGAGTTCCTGCCTTGACTTCCCTCAGCAACAGAATGCGACTTGCGAGTTACAAGCAGAAATAAACTGTTTCCTCTATAAATTGCTTTTGGTCACTGTGATTTACCATAACTGTAGAAACCTTAACTAGGACACATGGGCATGGACCAAACTCATGTTGTCAGGCTTGGGCAGCAAATGTGTTTTACCCAAACTTTGATTTAAGTAATTTGTAAATCTTTCTTTTAGGATTCAGGTCTGTTATTCATATAATGAATCACCTTTCATCAAATTTTAAAATACTAAATTCAGTTTAGCAGAATTATGCTTTTAATCTTCATAAAACTAATAAAAATGAATCAAACTGACTAAAGTCACTTGTTTATAATGGTGTTAATAAAATGTTGTTTATTCAAGCAAATATTCTTTTTAGTGGCTTAAACATTACACTTTAATCTGTTAAGTTAATATGAGCACATGGTTTCTTAAGCTAATATTTGAGGGTAGATAAAAATTATCTTCAAAGGGTTTATAATTAAGTAATTAGATATGTATCAAATACGTACCTAAATGACTATAGTATGAGACAAAATGTAATTTCTTAGTCAGAATTTTACGCTAGTAACATTGCAAATCATGAGAAGCAATTTGTACTAGTAATGATCAGGGCAGAAAGACCCTGTGACTATGACAGTAAAGATTAATTACTGTGGAACGTGGTACTTCTATTCATGTACATTGAGGACCTCAGTGCTTTTTGGCTCAATTCCTTACCTGAAACTATTTTAAATAATTTTAGATTTTATGCATTAGAAATTGAAAGTAGAATTCTGGCTAGGCGGTGGTGGCCCACACCTTTAATCCCAACACTTGGGTGGCAGAGACAGGCAGATCACTGTGAGTTTGAGATCAGCCTGGTCTACAGAATGAGTTCCAGAATAGCTAGGTAGACACAAAGAAACCCTATCTCAAAAAAAAAAAACAAACAAAAAAAACCCAAACAAAACAAAAACCATAAAACAACAGAAAGGTGGAATTTTGGAGAATAAAAGTTTTCTAAGTTGAAAATATAGCCTGATGAAGATTGTGGTTGGATTATCAGTCATGCTACTGGCTTCAGATTTTTGTGACTTCAGACTTTTAACTACCCTGTGCTTCAGTTTACCAGTCTATAAGATAGGATAAGTGCAAGAATGCCATGTGGAATTAATGCTTCTTGATAAGTATGCGATCTCATTAATAGATACTTTGTAACAAAATAAATGCCTGGTGACTCTTCCAATGAGCTAGGACATTGCCTATGCCTGTGTGTGTGTATACTTTTATGTATACACTTCACTTGTGGAGGAGTAAAATTAGAACCACCCTGAAAACAGTAGCAGGAATTACTGGGAATTTTTTTTAAAGCAGGTTTGAAGTTTGAAATTTATTTATCTGTTTATTTATTTATCGAGACAAAGTTTTACTTTTATCTCTGGCGGGCCTTGAACTCGGAATTCTCATGCCTTGGCCCCTTGAGTGCTGGAATTACAGTTGTGCATCATTGCAACTAGGTAGGTTCAGGGTTTTAGGTAACTGGGGCTTTGCTTTCAAAATACCCCCCGCCCCCAGAATAACATGGTTTTTTTCCCCCTTTGTTTTATTTTCTATTAATCTTTGCTGTTGATGACTGCTTCATATCTCTGTATTAGTAATTCAGAGCATTTGAATTTTTTCTGAATTTGGCATATTCTAGATATTTTTTATGTATTCAAATATTTTATATTCTGTTCTTCAGCTGATATATTATAGGAGGTAAAGTGTGCATTTACTTTGTTGTCTTTTGAATATTTCTATTTAGCAAAGTTAAAAGAATATTACAATCACAATTAATGTTTAGATACCTTCTATCCAAACCCTGACATTTAATATTTTTGCTCTATTTCATGTTTAATTATTTGTTGATTCCTCTACCATCAATTAATTCATCTTTGTTTTGGTACATTTAAAACTAAATTTTGGAGATCTGAACATTTTTTAATAGCTCAGGCATGCTCCTTGCCCACTCCTTTTTAGCTGTGCTGCACAGGCTGGCTGTGAATCCCTGGACTCAAGAAATTCTCATCTGTCAGCCTCTGAAGTAGTTGGAACTAGAGACTCACACTACTGTGCCCGACCCCTCTTTTCAGTTCATTCATTTGGTGTTCTGATGCTTTCATTTTTCTCTGAATGCTTTATTTTAATTTTAAACTGAATCAACCAGGGCTAGTTCTATTACTATACCTTCTCATTAATTAGATTTGTTCTTTTCTCTTGGTTGGGCTCTTTTTTTTTTCTTTTTAATTTAGAGGTGCTTTGCCATGGAATGGGAGGGATGGCTCAGCTAGTAAAGGCCCCTGCTGCCTGATAACCTCTTTGATCCCTGGGATCCACATCCCAGGAGGAGAGAACTCTGATCTGCACATATGCTCCATGTGACGCATGTACGCATACATAAAATAATTTTTCAAAAAATAAATGATTGGAGCTGGAGAGATGGCCCAGTGGTTAAGAGCACTTGCTGTTCTTTCAGAAGACCCTGGTTCAATTCCCAGCATTCACTTGTTGGCTTACGACTATCTAGTTACAGGAGATCGTCTTCTGGCCTCCACAGGCACCAGGCACATACATGCAGGCAAAACACTAATATACTAAAAGAATGAAAATTATTTCTTCAAAGGGGATTAAAGGTACTGGGCTAAGGATGTAGCTCAATGGTTAGCATACTTAGCCTATGTGAGGCTCTGGGGTCCATCTCATCACCTTAAATAAGCAAACAAAATATAAGATGTGTTTTATAATCATTTCAATAGCTTTCTTGAGTATTTTGTGGTTTAAAGTTAGCACTTACAGTTTTTAGTACTTAAGGACATGATTTCTGAAGTTTTGTTTTTGTTTGCAAATTCCTCTGTACCTTTAGACATCAGAAGTATTCCTTGTTTTGAAAGTACTTGGAAGACTTCAGCTAGGGTAGAAACTCATCATGGGGAGGGATCATTTTTCTTTTGCAGGCCATAGTTTATGAAAGGCAGAACCTAAGTACTTGTTGATACATCACTTCTGTGATATAAGTGCTCAAAATATTCTAGCACTGTTTTTTTTTAAAGTTGAAAATTTAAAAACAAATAACAGCTTGTATATATATATATATCTTTTAAGAATTTGTATTCACTATGTATGCTGTAAAAGAATTTTTAAAAATCATAGGAAATTATTTAAGAGGTGTTAAACAGTGTGGGACTGTTCCCAGAATAGCAGGATATCCTTCCATTTTCTAAGTTTTGCGTTTGTAATATATAAAGAACTGTAATGACCTACTCTGGGCATTCTTTTTCATAAAAGAATTTTATTTTAAAATAGTTGAATTAGATAGCCATTGATGAATTTAATATACTAAGATTAGGTTATAAGTAGCAAATAAAATCCAAAGTATATCAATACAACAGTATCTTCTGTACTGTATGTTGATGCTTTTATTTCTTTTGTGGGGGAGTCAAGCAGTTTTATTCAGAGGCTTGAGATTAGGGAAGAGCTGAGTGATCCACATGATCTGATGTCTTCAGCAGGGTAGACCTTCCTAACCGCCTCATTACTCTGCTCTTTTTCTAAGTGGTTATTTTATTTATGATTTTGTGAGACAGAGTCTTGCATGTAGCCCTGGTTGACATTAAACTTACTCTGTAGCCCAAACTGACTTCATAGAACACTATAATCATTAACTTCTAGAGTGCTAGATTGTACATCCAGCTTCTTAATATATATATAAATGTAAGGTATCATTTAAAAAACTGTTGAATAAAGATGTCATGGTGGTTCATACATGTAATCGTAGCTCTCAGCAGGCTGAGGCAGTAGGAGTACCACAAGTTTGAGGTCAGTTTGGGTTACAAGTTTGAGATCCTGTCTCAGACAAATAGAGACAAAAACAAGTGCTGAATGAATAGTAGGCAAAAGACACATCAAGGTTTCTTTTTCTGCTGTGCACACATATACTTCTATAGTTGAAATACCTTTTGTGTGTGTGTGTGTTTTATTTATTTCTTAATAAGTGTGTGTATGTTTTGCCTGCATATATGTATGTTCACCTTGTGCATGCTTGGTGTCTGTAGAGGTTAGAAGAGGGCATCATATCTCTGGAACTGGAGTTGAGAATGGTTGTGAGCCACCATGTGGGTACTGGAAACTAAACTTAGGTCCTCTGTAAAAGCAACAGGTGCTTCTAAGCACTGGGCCATCTCTTTATCTTTTTTGTGTGTATTCTTTTGATGCTTCCTGATTTAGTACTAATTCCTTTGTCCTTATCAAACCTTATTTTGATTCTTTTAGAATCAGAAATAGAAAAATAGAGATTTTAGGATACCAGGAGACGGACCATGTGAGTTTTTTTTAATTGTTTGCTTGGGTTTTTTTGGGGGTGTTGTTGTTTTTTTTTTCTTTCAACATTTCATTTATTTCAAAATCGACTTTATTGCAGCCAAAACAGTAGAATTAACTGTACATAATAAAACTATTATATATATATATACACATTTTAAGTTACAGGGAATAAAGTTTATTTTGGCAGGTAGTGTTAAAACAAAATTAAAATTGCATACATTAGTAACATAACTCAACATCCTTAATTTGGTGTAAGTCTGACATTTTCTTGCTTTCCTGTGTTCTGCTAAATCACCAGACCTAAACTTAAAAAAAAAAAAAACCAAAAAAAAACCCAAAAAACCCTGATAGCCTCAGATTTAACTTTACTGTTTTCGCTTACGCTCTGATTCTAAACAAAACTTTTCATAAGCTTCTTCAATCTCTGGGTCCATCTCATCATCAATATCGTCCAAATATGGGTCACCAGCCCCTGATAAATCTGTTCCATTTTCTTCATAATCTGGATAAAAGTCCTCTCTTTCAAGTAACTCTTGATACTTCTCTTGGTAATCTGGGTCAGCAGCAGTGAAAGGAACACCATCAGATGTATAAAATGTTGGTTCATTCATGAAGTAGTTAGGGTCATTTTCAGGGGTAGCTTTCTCTGTATGTTGAAGTTGCATGGACCCTGCCCCAGTTACTTGATCGAAGTTCTACAAGCTTCAAGAGCATCTGTTTTACATCTCTGCTGCAGTTTGCATCTAGGACAACATTTTCAATTCTCTGAATTAGTTCTTCCATATCAGTTTTCCCCTTTTCCTTCCAAGTATCTTCTAAAACCGATCCTGTCAACTTTAGCAATTTTACTGCACAAATTAAGTTGTCATCCATAGGATTAACGAACAGAGCATTCAGGAGTTCCCGGAGACCAACCTGAAGAATATCTGCTCTTGTAACCTGTCCATTTGTTCCTTTGATCTCCAGATTAAGATATAGTTCTCCGAGAAACAGAACAAACGCATGAAATCGTTTTCGAGTCACTTCATCTCCTTTTGCAGCTTGGTCTTTAACTTCATACTCCGTCCGGCATCTTTGAAGTAGCAATTGGCGGAAGTTGCCACTCTGTGGGCTAATTGTCAGATGATGGGACAGGTAATTACACAGGCGAGCTCCCATGTAAGAGAAATTTGGGATAGACGTGGCCTGCTGGTAGATGAGTTCCACAAGTTCTTGCAAAGCATAGTCTGTTGTGACCCATCCATTCAGGGTTTCTGCAAACTGTTCAATTTCTGTTTCAAAACTGCCAGATGATTCAGAAAATCCTGAACATATTCTGATAGAGTGGGATAATCCTCACAACCATCCTCATAGGATTCTGTATAATTAGAATAACCTGATGGGTAAAATTCGGGGGCGTTCGCAGACAGCTTAGACATTAGCACAGGAGCCACAACCACCTGGGGCTTAGCCATTGCTGACTTGGAGTTCTGCGGTGGGATTTTATCCTGTGAACTAGGTGGAACTCTCTGGGGCCCGATCGAAACTGTCCGACATGCTCCTGCTCTCCCACGGGGGCCGCCACCGCTGCCGCCGCTCCGAACAGGATGCGCGGGAGGCGCCGCGGGCCGCCCTGTCAGCACCGCGCCTCACTCAGGCCTCATGGAGGAGGACCGGCGGGCCCTGCTCGCTCCTCTGCGCTCCGGGCCCCCCGCCGACGCGCCGCAGCACAGCGCCCGCCTCCCCCCCCCCCGGGGGGTGTTGTTTTTTAAGGACAGGGTCTCATACAGAGCCAGTGCTGGCCTCATTCGCTAAGCATTAGTCTAATTAATCCTAATCAGAAAAACCAGGAGTCAGATGTCGAGGTAACAACTTGAAAAATCAGAGAAGCAGAGGAGCAGCCACAGTCGCTTCCTACCTCTTTGGTTTCTATGACTAAAAGGGCTAAGATTCTGTCTCAGCCCCACCTTAACACTTCCTGCCCTCTGTCTCCTATCCTCTAAACCTCTATGGTCAGCTAGTGGCTGGTTCCACCCTCTGACTCCAAGCAAACTTATTTATTGGAACACAATGAAAATATACACAACAGTTGCACTGTATGTCCTTTGACTGGTTCTCCTGTCTTTCTTCCAGATGCTGGGATTACAGGCATGCACTGCTGGGCTCTACTTTATGATACTAAATTCTGAACCTAGGGCCTTACACATGCTGAAAAGTAACGAACACAGTTTATGTGTTTATGACAACTGTGCTTTTGTTGAAGTGGAAATAAATGACAGTGGAGCAAAGGCACCTCAAACCCCTGTAGCCATGGCATAGACCACACTATAGGGTAGCAACTGAATTGGCTTCCAGATGTAGTTGCTTTGGAAGTCACAGTTGATGAGACGGGGTGGAGGTTTTCTGCATGTAATTCTGCCACTTACTACCCTAAGCATGTATTTCAGGTCTTTCACTGTCTGAAGCAAGGCTCTATAGATCTGGGGCCAAACAAGAAGATGCCATTGCTGAACTATTCCATATAATGTTTGACCGCTTTGAGGACTCCAGGGTTTTTGGTGTTTAGAGCTTTGGAAAATTCTGTTTTCATATCTTAATTAAGATCTCAGCAATATATAGCATAGTGGAGCATGCCTTTAATTGCAGAATTCTCTGAGTTTGATGCCATCCTGGATCTGTATATAGCAAGTTCCTGATTAGCCAAGGTTACAAAGTGAGTTCTTGTCTCAAACAAAACAAACTAAAAGATCTGAGGAACTGAAACCTGAGAAAGGGTTCCCCTGGGTTCTCAAGACAAAGTAGAAAAACAAGGCTGCTCAGGCAGCCAAATTTGACTTTTTCTCATCTTCAGTGTGAGATCAGGTGTTTAATTACCTGTCTTAACTTCAGTGAATAATTGGAGGAAGGAAAAAAAAAAAAACGAGAGTCATCCCAGTGGGTTATGTTTAGTCATTCACAGCAGAGCTTGGCCCTCCCCGCTCTGCCCCCAAAGGACCAAATGATAAATATTTCATACTTTGAAAGCCATGTGGTCTCTACCAAATTAACCATCTCTGCTAATGGAGAATGAAAATAGCCATAGACAATTGGGAAACAAATGGGTATTAGTGTGCTCCAAACTTGATTTAGTAAAATAATCAGAGGCTGTAATTTGCTACCCTGTGTGTATTGCAGCTGTTTGTTTTGAAGAATTCTCTTACTAATTTGTAAATGGATACTTTGGAAAACCTAGTAAGGTGAATTATTGGGTAAATTGCATTAAAAGATCTAACTATGAGCTTAAAATTTTTAAATTTTAGCTGGGCAGTGGCACACGCCTTTAATCCCAGCACTTGGGAGGCAAAGGCAATCGGAGCTCAGTAAGTTCAAGGCAAGCCTGCTTTACAAAATGAGTTCCAGTACAGCCAGAACTGTTACACAGAGAAATCCTGTCTCTAAAAACAAACAACAAAACAAAAAAGGCATGTTAAGGACTTACTTGTCAGGGGAGATAATCATGGTCCCAGTTCATCCATTGCACTCCAGGTGTGCTGACCTGTACTATTCCTCACATGAGAGAAACTTCGTAGTGGGGGCACTTCATTAGTGCTTTCCTCTAAAAATCATATTTTTGGAGGGATATGAATTTAGCTTCGGTAGTTGAATAAATGCTTGCCTAGTATACATAAGACATTGGCTAGGCTTCTGCAGGTGGTAACCCAGCCTAGGATTTACAGTTACAGGTCAAAGCTAGTAATTGCCCGGAGGCAAGGAACTCCACCTTGGACAACAAATCCCACAAGAGTGGAATTGATCAAGACTCCTAGGACAAAGACAGCCTGGGAAACAAGCTCCATCTGGGGCAGAAGCCAGGAGCAAATCCAGCCCTGGGAGCCAACCCAGTCCTGGGACACTGATTGAGCCAACGACCTGACTCGGACCCCGCGACCTCCACCGGAACCGGAGTGGGACTGAACCAGTTACCCAGGACAAGAAGAGAACCAGGAGCAGAAGATAGGAGTCAACCCGGTCCCGGGACTCAAGCGGATCAGGATTGACCCAGCGACCAGATCCAGAGCCAGCGATCTCCACCACAACAGGTCTAACTCTAAGCCAGGGATATCTACAAGAGGAGATCCAGACCAAGATTTACAGAAATAGATCAAAGCCAGCAGCCTAGACCAAAGTAGGCTTGAGACAGCAAACTCCAAGAGAGCAGATCAAAATATGGGAACACTGAGCTACCTCCAGGAACAGGAATAACCAACGAAGTAACTCGAACTGGGACACTGAATGTACCACTAGGAAAACGATCTTAGCTTTTGATCTACTGACGCATAGGAAATTATTCAACAGAATCTTAGACACCACCATCCACACCTATTAGAGGAAAAGATGAGAAGAAAAGGTAGGATCACAAGCTACACTACAAAGAACAACACAATACCAGTGAAACCCAAAGACCCTACAAAAGTAAGCCCGGAAAAACCAAATATGGATGACCCAGAAGAAAATGATCTAAAAAATAACCACAAGAGAATATCTGAAATTATTAAAGATGAATTGAGAAATTACCTTAAAGAAATGGAAGAAAAAACAAACAAAAAATTGGAAGATATCACCAAATCACTTAAAGAAAACCAAGAAAAAGCACTCAAACATATAACAGAAACTATTCAGGTCTT
>PVIU01008506.1:0-82755 GCA_004026605.1 Ondatra zibethicus
GAACGATAGACTTATTAGTGGTAAGAAAAGCAGAGAAAGGTTAGCTATATGAAATAAATTGCACATGAGATTCTACATTTAACTGCAGATTTCCCCCTATTTGAGAATGTGGTTTGTATGTATCTAATTGCTGCAATTCTAGTCACCACAACTCATTAAAAAAATTAACATCATATATTGTCATTTGTATTAGTTAATTTTCTCATTGTTGGGACAAAATGCTTGACATAAGTAACTTGTGGAAAGAATGTTATATGTTGGCTCACAATTTAAGGGTATAATCTATCATGACTATAAAGGCATATAGGTACTGAAACAGGGATGTGGGGCAGCCGGTCACATGGCTCCTGCAGTCAGGAAGAGCAGAGATGACTGTTCCCGTAGTGATATTTCATCCGCATTTTAATAAATAAAGCTTGCCTGAAGACCAGAATGCAAAACAGCCACACTAGTCAGCCATACAGACCAGACAGTGGTGCCAAAAATCTCTTAATCCCAGCATCCACACTAGGTAGCCACAGAGGTCGGGCAGTGGTGCTGTACACCTTTAATCCCAGCGCTAGAGAGGAATATAAGGATGGTGAGGCAGGAATTCGCTCTCATTCAGTCTAGAGATTTCTTAGAGTTAAGAGCTCTCTAGCAGCTTGGCTGTTATGCTTTTCTGATCTTTAGGTTGAACCCCAATACCTGTCTCTGGGTTTTTATTAATCTTACTGCATGCTCATTTCTCCTTTTGTTTAGTATAGGACCCCAGCCCATGTAATGATATTGCCCACATTTAGTGTGGGTCATCCTACCACATTTAAGCTATTCTAGGTGATCCCTCAGATATGTGCAGATGTCTGAGTGTAGGTGATTCTAGTAACCATCAAGTTGATAATATCAACAGTTAACAGAAAGACAGAAGAAAGTGAACCAGTCAGCAAGTATAAATAATGTCACACGTAAGACACTTGAAGTAATGGGACACTTAGAGGAGAAGAAGAAAGAATTTCAGTAAGGGACATTTGTACCACTTCAGTGAGGAAAGATAGACCAAGAAAGCAGTATTTATTATTATTATAATTATGTCTAGTATTGCATTAAGCTGGGTGTATAGCAGAAAATACTCAAATATTCAGAAATATTGGTCCATGTCCACTTTAGAAAGTAGATCTATTTGAGAACCTGTAATCCCAGTACTGCAGAAGATGAGGCAGGAGGATGCTAAATTCTAGGTTAACCTGAGCTACATAGTGAATCTCTCTCTCTCTCTCTCTGATAAAATTCCATAAACAAATACCAGTTATACTTATTTTCTAGGATATTGGCACTTTTTGCTTCATACTTCTCAAATTCTGGAGAAATAAAATTAATATGAATCAGACATTTACAAATATTGCTTTAGATGACTCACAAAAGTCTCAAATTAAAGAGCTATTTTTTCTTAAGTCACTGTTTTACTTTACATTATTATCTCACAACAAAATATGTACATTTTATGGTTTGGCCAAGACCATACCACAATATTTTGTCCAAATAACAAATTGAGGCAAATGATATATTTATCAATTATTTTTTCCAAATTTCTTTATGTACTATAAACATTCTTCTAAAAAATTAGACTACTTTCAGTCCTACTCTTCTTTTCTTTTATTAGAAATAAAATGTTATATTATTAGAGATCTCTTAGAAAATATTTTTATTTTATCTTTACAATTAACATTTTGTTAAATATTTCAACTATATTTCAACTAGTCCCTAGCTCTGTCACTCCTTGACTGTACTCGCCATGTACCTTGCCAATAGACAGTACTAGATAAGCCCAAACATCTGTTTTGTTTGCTTGTGTTGAGTTCTGCTACAGAAAGTTGGATAACTGTGCCAATTGGCAGTACTACAAATTTATGCCATTTAATCTCAGCTGGGCTTTCAATACTGCTTGGCAATTCTTTATTCATCCCTGTGATGATGCTCCCAGCAGCTGTTCAAAACCTTTTTTTCTTTCTCTTTACTCTCAGTTCCCAAAGAAGAAAATTATGCAAACAACACGAAACAAATTATAAAAAGTACAATGCAATGAAACTTCCTGAAATATATTTTAAGGGCACATATTAGAAGAATAAAATCGTGCACCTGAGGAAAATGACCCAGAGAATGGAGAAATACATTCTTGGAAAATCACTGAACTTTGAAGGGAGAAGTCTTTCCTGTTAAGATGATTAAAATTCCTTATAAGCAAGGGAAAATCAGATTATCAGCAGACTTTGACAGCAATACTCTCTTAGCAGAAAAGACATTGCATATTTTGTAGAGCTAAATAAAGAAAATATTGGACAAAAATTTTATGTCCAGCTTGACATCCAAAGAAAAGGCCATAGAACAATTTATCGATGTCCAAGAACTCAGAGAATATTGCTCCCATGGGTCCCTTTCCATTTGAGAGAACACAATTCTGACAACAAAAATATCCACAGATGGCTTCAACCTCAAGCTTGATGGCATTGATGGTTAAAGAAGTTACCATATAAAGAAAGACAACCAAGCTTTTATAGGCCTCCAGATAGATGTGTATGCCTTCATGTAGGCAGACAAATAAAAACCAAAATCAATTCAAATCTGATCAAGCCTGTTCAAGCAAATACTAATTTATAGGAAATTCAGGGCAGAGCAAAATCAACACCATAGAACACTCTAGAAGACAAAAGACAGTCTCTGAAGCAACAAATAAATTGCAAAGTGAAAAGGGATAGAATGGGAAATCCAGGATTTTAAAAGATTTCAGCCCGATTAAGGGGGAAGCTGGGCATGGAGGCGGATGCTTATAATTCAAGCACTTGGGAGGCTGAGGCAGGAGACCCACAAGTTAGAGCTCAGGCTGCTTTATATAGTGAAAGTTGGTCTCAACAACAACAAAGGAATAAACAATAACAAAAGAATGATGATGGGCACCTCACTAAGGCTGTTCTTACAAACATGCATTTGGGTGAGAAATTTAAGTGAAAGACTGAGAGCTGTAAAAGTTAGGACAGAGACCACTTACAATTGTTTCTATTTATTGCATGAGTGTACACATAATGTGTGTTTGTGTGGGTGGTTGTGCCACAAAGCATAGATCAGAGGACAGCTCTTCTTCCACCTTTATACGAGTTCCAGGATGTAGGTCACTAGGACTGTGTAGCAAGCTCCGTTACTCCCTGAGTTATCCTGCCAGCCTAATGGCTCATTGATAATAGAGTTGGGATTAGGATAGTGCATGGGATGGGTTGCAGAGCTCTAATTGTGTAGCCTTGGTGTCTTTGTCCATGGGTGGTTTATCTCATCATAATTGCTTAAGATATATGTTTGCTTCATTAAACTTTCTAAATCTGTTTTATTTTACCATAAAACCTTGACCCACCGCTGTCCGTTATTTGATGTTAGTTACCTATTCATTTTACAGCAGTGATGCGTTGATGACAGCCTCAATGTAAGTAATTTTACAGCAGAGCCAGAGAGCACAGCCAGAACCAGCTGACTGCTTAGCGAATATGCAGCCACTCCTGGATTTTTCAGTGTTCTGCAGGCAAAATTACAAATCATAAAATCTATTTCACTGCTTATGTCCACTACAAGTCTCATCACTTCCATTATTTATTTTACAAATGTGGTTTCCTCCTAGTAATCAAAGTTTTGAATAAAAATCATGGTGAATTTTAGATTCATAGACTGAGCAACACCTGATGAAAATTGGCACTTTTACATAAAATCTGCAATTTCCTCTTTCTTCAACTCAGAACAGAAAGGTACATTTATATTTACCACTATTTCTTCTTATTCCTTACTTACTTTTGGTGGGGACAGGGTCCTTTGGTATAACCCAGGTGGCCTTCAACTTGCAATTGTCTTGCCTCTGCCTCTTGAGTACTAGAGTTGAAGGAGTGTACCATTATGCCTGAGTTAATCTCTGTTTCTACAATCTCATGTAAATTTAAGTCACCTAAAACAAGTTCAGTTATATCCACATTTATCAGTTCAGAAGACAGTAGAATCTACCAGATGTATAGATAAGCCCTAGGCTTTGATATTTTATGTACTACCCAACTTCTGTCACCTGTCTGCCATGTCTCTAAGATCAAGTAATAGTGCGGGTAAAGCTTTTATAATGGCAAATTATAGATATATGTAGAAGCAGCTACGTCAATATAATGGACCTCCACATACTTACTCATCCTGCAGTCTCAGTAATTATCAACCCATGACCAATCTTTTCTCATCCATGCACATATCAAACCCCCTTTGTAACTTGATTATTTTGAATCAGATCCAATCCATTATGTTACTTCATTCCAAAGCATGCTTTTGAGAAAACAAACAAGGAAAATCATTTAAGAAACAGGATGTCCACAGACCTTGCCAAAACCTGCCAGTTGAAACCAGTGCCGGCATGAGTCAAACATCAACAAAAGCACAGAGTTCCAACCAAGAAGCTTCTCATATCTTGTTAAAGCTAGGTTTTCAACTTTATGCTTGTGCCAGTTTTTATCCACACCCATAGTAATCCAAAGTCCACAAAAATAATGGTGGCATCAGAAAATACCCAACAACTTACTTAAGTTTTCAACACATAAGATTCCATCCATAAGCTGTAAGAGCAGGAGAGTTACCTTCTACCAGCTTCAACACTTGGGAGAGCAGGCCCTGCATCTTTTTTGGGCAACACAACAAGGCCATTCCTGTTGGTACAGCTCTGGGTGAGCAAGCCCCAAAGTTGTGAGCATGGGAGAGATGTCCTCATTACTCATCTGCCATGTGGTGGCTTGGTCAGGGCAGGGGGGAAGATGCCCTCCAACACACCCGCTCTGGCCCATCAATGCCTGAGATAGTTGGGATAGCTGGCTCTGGGGTTATAAGAGCAGGAAAGTTGTCCGTGTTCCTCATTAGCTGTGGAGTACAGGCCCATACACCACACTTGGTTCCCACAGTAGTGCTAGCCCTGAAGGTATAGTTGTGGGAGAGCCGACCCTGAGGATGTGAAAGCAGAACTGACCCTGCCCCTTGTTCATCACTTCAAGGGGTGAACTAACCAGAGTAAAGTTGGAGAGCTCACCTTGGTGGTTAGGTCAAGGAAGAGCTGGTGGGCTGATCAACCATGCAACTACCGAGGCCCCAAACCAAGACTATGAGTTGGCCCACTGCAACATCCACCTCATCTAGTATCTACTGGAGCACGTGAAAGGGTTGGTCCTGGAGATCCAAACCTGCACCATCTCCATGACACAGAACAACAACAGGATAACCCAGAGGAGTCCCAGTGAGGGTCCAGCATTGATAGTGTAGAAATCGGAGGCCTCGAACCAGACCAATGACTCTTTGCAATGAACACTTGGAAGTAAAGATATATGAATAAAAGGATTTACTGCGTGACTCAGTGTATCACACTAGAACTTCCATAAAAAGACTGATTTTTCCTTTTCGTTTTTTTTCTTTTATTTCTCTTAAATTTTTATTTTATTTTATGTTGGGGGGGGAGGATGCAAGGACAGAGGGTGGGTGTCAAGAGGAAATGAATGGGATGGAGATACATGATGTGAAAGACACAAAGAATAAATAAAGTTAAAAAAATATTCAATTCATACAGCTAATGGAAAAAGAAGTGACTGAAATTGCGATTTGGGTTCACCCCAGCTGTGCTCATTTATTGTACCACTTGGCTAAAGAAAAATCACTTCAAAATTTGGGTCTGTTCCTTCAGAGAATGAGAGTGATGTCTCTATTTTCTTCAAGCTCTATTTCAAAATTGACTGCTAGAAGTGCTATTTTCTTTGAGGTTAGTAGATAGAGCCTTAATGTTCTTCTGAAAAATAAAAGTTAACCCTGGTTGAAAATTTCTCTAAGAATGAGGTTAAGATAAAGAGGTAGTTAAAGAAATGTTGTGGATCCAGGTTGTGATGGTGCACACATTTAATCCTAACCCTTAAGAGGCAGAGGCAGGCAAATCACTGAGTTCAAGGCCAGTGTGGTCTACAGAGTGAGTTTCAGGACAACCAGGGCTAAGCAGAGAAACCCTGTCTCGAAAAAAACAAACATAAAAAAAGGAAAGAAAAGAAAAAAATATTTTGAAAATAAAAATTTTAGCTAACACAAACTAACTATTGTTCTAAGATGCCGCTCCTCACAACATATTTTCTACTGTAGGTAAGTAGACACAAGCAGAGAAATGCCAACCTAAGTGTGTTAAGCCAGAATTTATATTCAGATAAATTTCAGAGCCAGGTTTTCACCCTGGTCTCAAGGCTTTTTAGAAAGTAATAATGTTTACTTACAAAATGTGATTAGCAATGACATTTATACAAAATAATGGAGTATAAAAAAATATCCCAGTAGGAAAAGAATTCTCTGAATCGAAAATGCTTTTAGTTTGCATTAATGATGTTCTCAACCCCAGCTTTCCAGCCAAGCACAAACCTTCTGATTCCTCTTCTTTAATGCATTGCAAATGCCATCTCATGGAACTTGTGCCTTATAAAATGAAGCAAAATTCCTAGTTCCCAAACTATTCTCTAAGGCTCCTGAAACGAGTTCAACTTCCCGTTTTGATGGCTTGTCCATCTATAGTCTCTTCAGCTTTCAGTTCAGCTTCTGAGCCTTCTGTTGCTCCTTTCACCTGGTGTTCAAAGGTTCTGGAACTTCTATCAAAAGTACAACATGGACTGGCGGGATCGTTCAGTCAGTAAAAGTACTTGCTGTGTGAGCTTGATGACCTGAGTTTGATCCCAGATTTGACGTAAAACTGGAGAGAACCAACTCCACAAAGTTATCCACTGATGCCCAAATATGTGTGTGCCTATACCCTCCCCATCATTTACACACACACACACACACACACACACACACACACACACACACACACACTAAAAAAAATATTCATCTTTAAGTCTCTGCCTCTGTTTTGTGGTCTTGGAATCCATGTTTCTATGGCCAATTTCTGCGTGCATTTGTATAGATCTCCAGATCTGTTCAATGGTTTCCAATGCAGGAATTTCATCCTCTAGTCTCATTCTTTGGTTGCTTGTTCATGATCTGGAATCCCTGATTCTGGAGCTGCTTATTTTATTTTCTACTAAGATAGTGGTTGCTGTCTATTGAAGTTGAGCCTTCCTATCTACAGATGTATTTCATATTAAGTAACCACAATCTGTGGAGTGTCCTGACACTATAGTACCTACTTCCTTTTCCTACAAGCAGAATAACTGGCTCGTTAGCCACTATACAGTGGTTTCCTGCCCACTCAGAGACAAGACTTATACCACTTGTGTCTTTGATTACTCACTTCTTTTACTCCCTAGGATTTTCCTCACAGTGGTAGATTCTCTCACAGTCCTGTACATTGCACTTTAGAAAATAATGGTGCCCAATGTGGCCACATAGACTTTCCAATAAACTTGTAGTTTCTCCTGTGAAGAGTTTTACATGGAACTGACAAAACAAATATCTAGCCCAGAAACAGATATATTTGGAATTAATGTTAGTGATGATGTCTCCCCTTTCCTTCACATATATGTTTACTTACATAGACTATATCCCCTGACCAACTTACCTGGAATCACATATTTCTGGAATTAATTTGATGATAGAAGTCTCCCCTATTCCCTCACATGAGAATTCATTCATGTTGTTCAGGAACCAATGAGACTAGAATTACTTTTGCTGGGTCATTTGTCCTCCTGTTGCTCCAGATAAGCCTTTAAAACAGGCAATAGAAATACACATCTGTGATACAAACATTGGGTATCATTTTAGGGGTGATTTAACTTTTTTCTGTTTTCTTTAGTGTGATATTCAGTTACATGGATAATACCCCAAGATTAATTCATAGAGAATTTAGTATCACTAGAATTGATTTTAACATATAAAATTATATATATATATATATATATAAATATAACCAGAGAGAGCAGAAGGAGAAGCAAAGAATGTCAAGGTAGCATATTGAAAACACCCCCCATAATGTGACTTAAAATCAGAAGTAGGTGAATGAATAACACCAACTTTGAAAAACAATCTACCTGATAAAAAGTTAGTTGTCCGACAGCGGAAACTTAGTATATGCAAAATCATTGTCATATGACTTGGTATCTATGAATAAAAAACCCTGATTGTCTTTCATTACATAGTTTTTAAAAGAGAAGTTTCAACTCTCAACCTGTATTGAAACCCCAGAGAAATGGATTTAGTTCTTCTTTATTCAATCATATATTTTGAGCACATCTATGACTGTACTTCAAGAAAGTTCTATTCTTCTACACCCTACCCACAATTGTTCCAAAACTTTGAAACCAGCCTCTCACACAAAGAATGTACTTTTCCTTCAACCAATTATGTTCTGATCAATTCCCAAGTATCTCTTATGTTCTGTGCTTATCCCAGCACAGTGACAGAAACATTCAGAAAAGGGAGCTGGGCTCAGTTTCCCTTTGATGCAACATGCTCAGAACCACATCATCACATCACAATCTTTACTTCCCTTAGAATATGTTTTCTTTATCTCACCCTCACAGAAATGCCCGGAGATGTAGGCTTATTCAGTTCTTCTTCATCAAACTGCATTCTGAACTAGGCTTCTGATCGTTTCTGCCTGAAAATTCTGTCATAGTTTTCAAACAACACATGCACGCGCCCACGCACACACACACACACACACACACACACACACACACACACACACACACAACCCCACCAAAACAACAACAAAACAAAACAGGGTGTCAGAACTTGATTCAGACTTCTTCACACCAAACCATATTGAAACATTGTCTGTGTTTGTTGTATTTTCTAGAATATTCCACCAACAAACCTCCATCATAACAGAAATCACAAGACTTAAGCAATTGTTTAGCTCTTCCACATTTATTAATATTTTGAACCCACATCGTTTTTTTCAAGAAAGTTCTGCTGATTACCTCTCTCCCACGGCAATGCAAACCCTCAAAGAAACTGTAAGAGGGGGAAGATGATATAGTCTTTCTTCCATCAATCATGCTCTGACACTTAATTACTTCTTAGATGACATTCTATTCATGCACACTATTTCAGAAACTTCTGACAGGAACTCTAGATCTGTTTCTCCTTCAGTTGACCATGTTTTGATCTCCTCAGCTGTTTACATGTGCTATAATCTTCTGCCCTCATCTATCTACTTTATAAGTAACCCCAGGGATGGAGACTTAGTCAGTCATCCTTCATCTGACCAGGTTCTAAGCACTCACAGAAACTTGATTTCTTCCAGAATGTTATATATCTCCCTTTTACCCACTAACAGATATGTATACAGAAAATCTCAAGGGTGAGAACAGTGTGACTCTCTTTCACTC
Organism: Ondatra zibethicus; assembly: GCA_004026605.1. NCBI lineage: Eukaryota > Metazoa > Chordata > Mammalia > Rodentia > Cricetidae > Ondatra > Ondatra zibethicus. The sequence continues at coordinate 9,333 of PVIU01008506.1, forward strand.
AGCCATCTTCAGACCAGGTTTTAGACAGTTAATTTTTAAAACTGTGTTCTGATCTACCTCCTCCTTACACAAACTCATCCTTTTAGAACTCATTAAGAGGAGAGAATGAGTTCTTGTCTCCTTTTAAAATAAGTGAGCCTGTGTGTCTACTTCGTTTGAGTACTTTGTGTGTGTGTGCACACACACGTGTGTGTATGTGTGTGTGTGAATTTCAAGCACTGTTTTGTGTGGAAATCAAACAGTTGTCAATAAACTTTATGAACAAGCAAACAAAAAACACACATTTGATCAGATTTCTTTTTTTTTTCAGTGTAACTCAGGCTTTTATTAGTAATACCAAAGCCGTATTACATTTTTAAGTACAGATACAAGTACATTCAATTTTTAGTTTACTAAGAGAAAGGAAACAAGAATATAAGGTAACAGAAGCAATACATTTTGTGGTGGCCTGTAACTGATGCAGTATACACGGGTCTAGGATATAGAGTCATAGCAGGATCACTATTCTCAGCCCCTGACAGGCAGGTAGGCATGTAACACTTGGTATGGCAGAGGCTTTCTGCTTCAGCTTCTTGGTAGTGTAATGTATTATGCATTTTAAAAGAATATCTCTAAAAGTATAAATAACTCAATTTCATTCATGTCTTCAGAAGCTTTTAGTTTTAAGTCTATCTAACAAATATTAACTATGACATTTGCTTTTTGAATTTAATGAATTAAGATCAAATGATCTCAATTAGGAAAGGCAAAAGTCCATTTTCAAGTTTTTAAATAACAATGTTTAAATTACTGGTAAAGAATTCTTTATAAACAACACTTGACAAGCAAATATTAATGCTGATAATCAACATGAAAACAATGTACAATTTTAAATGAAAGTTTCCCAGGCTATTTCAAATTACTTACAGCGCACACATTCCTGAGTATACTGTTTCAGAGTTTTTCTCTATTTAGTTTAAAAGGTGTTTCTTCCCAAGAAACTGGACTTTCCTGTCAAATGCGCTTGATCAAATAGGAGAATTGGGTTCATAAAATGGATTCGTTGCAAACTTTATATACAAATCATAGACATCAGTAAAGAAGTTCTTTATTCCATCTTCTTGCCTCACATCATGAAGCATAATAAATCTCATATGTCCTGCAGTGACAAATGCCAATATAAACCACTCATTGAATTTGTCCACAGTTTTTAAGTACATATTATTAAAAAGCCACATGTTTTCATCCACAAGGTCAAGAGCAGCATGGGCTATAAACTGGTTCAGATGGCGGTGATCATCTTTGGATTCTGCTTTTCCAGGTGGCAAAAATTCCATTTCAAAAACTGGATTATCATGGTGGCCAACAATTACAAAGTAGAAGCTTCTAGACATTGTCTTCAATATAAAAAGTTCTTTGACTGTATCCACTCAAGATTCTTCTTCACGCTTAAATGCTGTCCCTAATTCTGTTGTGCGCATCCTTAAGTCATCCTTTACACTCCAACTTCTCCTTTAATTATCCAAAACAAACAAAAAACTGTAGAGAGACGCCAATAGCAGAAACGCCCACCTCGGAAACCAGTGCTTGGTACTTTCAGCCGGGGCGATCAGATTTCTTGAAGCTGATTTCCCCCAGAGGCCTGTCCTTTTTACCCTTGCAAAATGAGAAAATCACAACAGAAGGAGCTTAGTTCACTCATCCTTCAACCAACTATACTTGAACTTGCTCATACACTCTGTCCTTATCCCCTGCCCTCAAAGAACTGTAAAGGAGAGGGAACTTATCCAGCTGTCTTTTATGCAGTAATTTTCTGAACTTTCTCCCTTTGTTGTTTACTCTAGAAAAGTCACTCCTTGGGGTTTCAGGGAAGATGGGCGACTAGATGCTTCTCCTGTGAGAGCTAGTGAAGAAGAATTCAGAATAAGAGAAAATAGGCATCACCTCTAAAAGAGAAACAGAGGAATATCTTTGGAAAAATACAAAAGGTAGTGAAGGGGTATTGAAAAGAGCAGAAACAAAGACTCTGAGCACAGAGAAGCAAGACAATCAGAGTGCCAACTGCACAGTTTTCTCAGGGGAGAGGTGTCAGAAACTGCTTCCAAAGGTAAGCCAGAAGGAAGCCAGGATGTCTTGTGCTCAGGACTACCAGCTCAAAACCCTTACAAGCCTCAAATCCAGTTGTGGGTGTTAATGAGACAGTGATTCCTTTAGCAAAAAGGTCAGTGGTGCAAATAAATAGCATTTTGTCACACTAGGGGATTTGAAATGAAGCAACCAAGTGCCATTTTGAGGGAGAATCTATTGTCAACAGCTAGCTGTGCTGCCTGATAGCCTGAGATCAGGGAGCCTCAAAATGATCTCTCATAATCCTGGGAGAGGGATTGCCAGGGAGTCAGCTGTGGAGAATAGGAGAACCTGATGTGACAACGGATACAGGTGGCAGGAAGATAACTCAGGCTGGACAGGACATAGGGGAGACAGCCCCATCCTTTGTAACTAGGAACACATGAAAGTAGAAACCCAATAAGACCCTTCTATATCACTATTTTTAGTTTATTTATTTTTATGTGTATGCATATATGTACATGCATGCATACATGTATGTGAGGGGTTGGGGAAGATTATGCATTCACCATGGTAGTATTCATGTGTGGAGCACGTGTGTGGAGGTCAAAGAACGATAAAGGACAATGGAGGTCAGAGGAGTTGGTTTTCTCTTTCCACCGCATAGGATCTGGGGATTGAACTTAATGCATCAGACTTGGCAACAAATGTCTTTACCTGCTGAAACATCTCGACAGCCTCTTGTTCTTGATTCTATACCTGAAGTACTCTAAGTTAATCTATTACAGAAATACTTTCACATTCATGTTTATAGTTGCATTATAGGCAGGACATGTAACCAGTCTATATGTTCATCAACAGACAAATGAATATATAAAATATTGTGCTTATGCACAATGTGATTTTATGCAGATGTATACAAAGAAAAATTATGATATTTGTAGGAAAATGGATGCAATTGGAGAGTTTATTTATTTTTGTTTTATTTGTATGGGTGTTTACCTCCATATATTTCTATGTACCATGTGTATGCAGTGCCAGAGAAGTCCAGAATTGTGTGTTGGATACCCTCTAGAAAAGCAGCCAGTACATTTACCCAATGAGTCATCTCTCCAGCCTCTGGATACAATTTGAAATCATTATGTTAAGAAAAATCAGACAGACTAAGAAAGACAAATATCTTATTATTCTGTCTTGTATAGAAGCTAACTTAAATCTGTCTGTCTACATACCTGCCTACTTACACACACACACACACACACACACACACACACACACACACACACACACACACACCTCAGAAACATCGACTTTCTTACTTTTAATTCTATTCTTATAACCTAATAACTAATAACTTCTTCCTAACAGGGAAACCATGAAAAATTAATCCCATTCTACTTCAGATACTTATATTTGTTTTATTTTTAATTTTATTTATGATGAACATGTGTTTACTCCTCTACTAAAGGAATTTACAATGGTATTGCAGTATATACATCGCAATATGAAACAATCAAAATTGGTCTCCTTTATCTACTTTTCCACTCTTTCCAACCTTTACAATTATTATTATACTAGATTCAAGTTCATTTTTCTTTCTAATTTCCACATATGAGTTAGAACATGAAGTATGTCTTTTAGTGCCTGCCTTATTTCACTTAATATAACACCCTCCACTTCTGTCTATCTTCATACACAAATCAAGATTTTCTTTGTTTTATAGTTGAATAAAATTTCATTATATACATATGTTCATCTTTACATTATGTATTCTTTATCGATTCCTGAATTCTTACATTTTTAAAAAGACTTTAAAAACATTTTTGGGCAGGTGTCTATGCAAGTACATATCCCACATGTACAAGTGTCTTCAGGGGCTAGGAGAGGGCATTGGATCCTCTTGAGCTGGAGTTACAAGTGGTTGTGAGCCACCCAGTATGGATGCTGACAACTGAACTCTAGTCCTCTGGAAGAGCAGCAAGTGCTCTTAACTGCCAAGTCATCCCTCCATCCACCTTTCTTTGGATTTTTGAGTCAAAGTCTTGTTGTGTACTGCTGACTGACTTGACATTCATTATGCATTCTAGGTTGTCCTGCAACTTGCTGCAGTACTTCAATTGAGAATACCGAGTATGTGTCTGTCCTTTCATTGATATGTTCTTAGGTTATACCCAGTTCTGCTATTGTGAACAGTGCTACGATAAACATGGGCATGCAGCTGTCATTTTGGTGCTGATTTAACTTCTTTGGTCCTATGCCCATAAGTAAGATAGCTTGAATATAGTCGTTCCATTTTTTATGTACATCCATTTTTCCCAAATGGTCATAATAATTTACATTTCCACTGCCAGGACACGAATGTTCCTTTTTCTCCACATCTTTATTTTTCGTTTTGTATTGTTTAATGTCTTATGTTAGTAGGTATTATAACTGAAGTGAGATGTTACCTAATAGTAGTTTTATGAACCAGTTTGTTCATAACCAAAACTGGAGAGCTATGCACTTAAGAGATTTGAACATATATGTTGGCTATTTGATTTCTCCTTTTGAAATGAGTCTGATCAGATCACTCAGGCTATCATATTCGCATCATCATTCAGACCTTTACTTTTCCCAGAATATCTGTAAAGATATTTCTGGTTTTATCTTTCTACCCTCATTTATACCCTTATTAAGTTCTTTCTGAGCTTATCATGATCTGAAACCACCCCTTGACCTTCACTTTTTCCACAGAGTTCTGTCCTTACTCCAGCTGCCCCATACAGTCTCTCAGGAATGTTAGGGGACATAGTTAGTACTTCAACCAGTCACATTCTCACCCTGCTAGCTGACCTTTACTTCCTTTCCAGAGACTGATGTGATAGTCTTGACTTTGAGAGCAGACTGGGTTGTGTAGCAAGATCATGGCTCAAACAAAATAAAACTAACACTTAGCAAAGACTAGCTTTCTATGATACTGTGATTTATTTTATTTTACTTTTTAATTTAATATTTCATTTTATATATTATACTACAGGTGGAAACCCGGGTTTTGTGTATGTGAGTCACATACTCTACCACCAAGCCATATCTCAATCTTAGCTCTGGAATTTTTGAATAACAGACTATAAAACTTACTGATAATTAAGAAAATTTTACTAGAAATGACTTTTTTTTATTCAACTTGGGGGTAATTTTATCATATTAAATGAGATGAAATCTAACTGAAGTTCAAAGATACAGATCATAAACTTAAGAAAAAGAGGCATACAAAAAAGAAAAGAAAAAGAGGCATTAAATAGTAAGGATGTGACTTAGCAATAAAATACTTGCTTAGCATGAATGAGGCCCTGAATTCCAGGTTACACCATTTTGAAAAAAACCACATATATTATGGTGGTTTGAAAGAAAATTATCCCCAAAGGGAGTGGCTCTATTAAGAGATGTAGCCTTGTTGGGGAAGTGTGTCACTGTGGAGCTGGGCTTTGAGGTCTCCCTTGCTCAAGCTAAGCCTAGTGAAAGAGACCACTTCCTGTTGCCTGCACAAGATGTGGGACTCTCAGCTACTTCTCCAGTAACACGTCTGTCCCACCATGTTGATAATAGACTGAACCTCTGAAAATGTAAGTGAGCCATCCCAATTAAACGTTTTCCTTTATGGTCATGGTGTCGCTTCATAGCAATAGAAACCCTAACCAAGACACATATGCATATACAAACATGTATGTAAATTCCTCTGTTTTTTGTGTCCATTCCTTAAGGAAGTTAAGGAGCATGTTCATTACAATTCAACATAAGGAATCTTTGAGGGTGGCATTGTGAACGCTTCCTTGTACTTCGTAATATTCTGCAATGCATACCCTCTATTTTAGAATGATGTATATATTTGTTACTGATTATGAGTGTAATTTTTTGTGACTTGGCTGATTTAGTTTATCAAGAAATAAAAGTGCAAAAATGTCAAGTTAAAAATGTGATGCTCTCCAGACCTTCACCATATAATTTGGACTTTCAGCTTCTAAAACTGTGAGCTAAATAATACTCCTTTCTTTATAAAATTTTCTTCAGTATTTTGTTATAGTAATGAAACACAGACTAATACACAAATCAAGGGTTAAAGAATTGGATTAGCCAATTCTTTAGACCTGTTTTGTCTGGGTCAAAGTAGTTGTTATTGTTATTCTTATTATTGTGCTCTGTTTTGTTTCCCGAGAAGACATGAATAGATCTCTATTTCTCCCTACTGGGGATTAATGGAAGACTAGAGAAAGAATGTCACTCAAATGTAGTTCAGAGAATCAGCAAGGTTAGTCGTGGTTATGTACAGGAAGAGGAGAGGTTGCCTTCAGGAGCATGGATGACTTACTGACAGCTACGCCATCAAAGAAGAGTCTCTTCCTGCAACAGCTGCTAACTGCTTTGATGTATGCATTAAGAGTCAGGAAAGGCTGAGTGTACTTTATGAACTCTTCTTGCATTGCCTCTTGTGCCTCATGAGCTTTCCTTTTCCTTGAAGAGAGAATATCAAGAGGGCCAATCTTGCACAGGTCTTGTGTGATTAACTACTGCTGCTCTTGTTTTAAGATGGCAACAGCAATGTCATTCCCAGACGGCTGAGTCCCATGACACCATACAAAGTAATGGATTTTGCTGTGCTATTTTCACGTAGATAATACATATTAATATACTCTGTTCTTATTCTTTTCCCTGTCCCCCTTAACATCTCTTGCTAGTTCCCTTAGTCCTTCCCAAATAGTAGTTTCTTTTATTTTTATGTCTCACATATTCCATAATCTTTTTTGTTCCTCTTTAGACCTGTCTCTCACTGCCTTTTCTGTTTATATCACACACACACACACATACACACACACACACACACACACACACATACACACACACACACAGAGAGAGAGAGAGAGAGAGAGAGAGAGGTATATGTATATGTAAATCTAGACTCTACATATGAGAGAAAACTTGCAATATTTTTATTTCTAAAAAGGTTAATATTTTAAATGCTAGTCTCCCTTGCAGTTTTTTGTGTGCATTTCATCAGTTCATAATTAGTCTTTAAAACTTGATGTATATGGTGAGACAGAGGATGTTTTATAAACATTTAGCAATCCCTGCCCTTTGCTAAATTACAGGCTTTATGTTTTTCCAAAGTTTGACACTCTCAAAGTGTTGTCACACCCTATCACTTGGCCTTCACCTGCAGTGATCAAGACAGGTCTTGTTCTTCCTTGCTCTTGAATAGTAAACAGAGATGTGAAGAGGTCCTGTGACCTGAGTCCCTGAAAAATGTTATGTGACTCCCAAACTGACAAAATGGGTCATAATCAGGTATCCTATCTATTCATCAACTTTTTTTTATTTGGTCAAAATGGGAGTCTCACCTTTTGCTGCCTGAGGCCACCAAGGCCACTCCCGCAGCAGCCGACCAGTGTTTTAAGGACCCTCTTGCTTGTTTGCTGCCCTTGGGGACAACTCCTCTCCTAGTGCCAAAGACATTAAGAAGATACTAAACAGCGTGGGCATCGAGACGGGTGATGACTGGCTCAGCAAGGTCATCAGTGAGCTGAATGGGCAAAGCACTGAGGATGTCATTGGCCAGGGTGTTGGTAAATTTGCCAGTGTGTCTGCTGGTAGGGCTATGACTGTTTCTGCTGCCCCTGGCTCTGCAGCTCCTTCTGCTGATTCTGCCCCTCTAGCAGAGAAGAAAGATGAGAAGGAGGAGTCCAAGGAGTTGGATGATGACATGGGATTTGGCTTGTTTGCTTAAATTTCTGCTCCCCTGCAAATAAAGCCTTTTTATGTACAAAAATAAAAAAAATTAAAAAATGGGAGTCTCACTATGTAGCCTAGGTTGGCCTCAACTTTGTGATCTTCCTGCCTCAGCCTCACTCTCCTGGTTGCCAGGTAACAGGAATAAATCCCTGTGCATTGATCCATTTCTAAAGATTTCTAGCTATAACTAGGGTTTGAACACTATATCATTAGACAGAATGATTCTTAGTACAAATCAAGGATGACCTTGTCTTTATTTTCTAAGAAGGCATCAAATGCCAAATACAGCTTATGAACAATGTATCAAAACACATCTTCTTTGGTTTGTTCTTCACAAGAGGATCTGTGACATTAAAGAAAGTTTATTAGTTTTCTGGGGCTGCCCTAAAAACATACTAAAAAGTGAGTGTCTTAAAGTCACAAAAGCATATTCTCTCATAAACTGGAGGTTATAAGTCCTCAAGTTCAAAGTGATGGTGGCATTTGTTTCCCTTGAGGATTCTTTCCTTTGCTTGTAGATGGCTGTTTTCTTGAATTCACATGACATGCTCTCTCTTCTTTCTTTTTCAAATAAGCACACATATTGAGTTATGGCCCAGCCATATGACCTTACTTAACTTTAATTGCTTTTTTCTGAAGTATGCTTTTTTTTTTATTTTAAGAAAGGATCTAACTAACTGGTCTCAACATTGTGATCTTCTTGCCTTGGCCTCCCTGGAATTACAGATGTACATTAGTATAGCCAGCTCAATTACTTTCTAAAAGGCCTTGTTTCCAAAGTTAGTGACATTTAGAAATACTGAGGATGTCAGTGTATTAAATCTGATTTAATTCATAACAGGAGATTTCCTACTAAGTAAATGCTTCTTCATCTGATGGATATGAGTGCTACAATCAAAATAATTTTCTAATATCACTATGAAACTCTATATAAAAGCAGAGCCATCTCACAAATAATTTTGGGAATAAAGAATCTTAATAAATAGACAAATTGAACCTTGAACCTATATTCATTGTCATTAACAGAAGGAAGAAGAAGGCAAACGGAAATTAAGAAACACATAGAACATGTGAGAGGTGGGGAAGGGTTCTCAAATCTCCAAAACACATAGTATAAGCAAGAGTAGAGAGTATCACAAGTAGTTTATTGCTGAAACAAAGCAATACACTGCAGTTAGTATTTCTGTAAGGTGCTAGTAAGTAGTTCATTGCTTATTTGGAATTTGGGGGTTGTCTGTTCTGTTGGTGTGGACAGATACCATGACCAAGGCAGCTTATAAAAGAAAGCATTTCATTAGGAGCTTTCTTCCCTGGGTTAGTCCACATTCATCATGGTGGGGAGCAGAGTGGTATATAAGCAGTCACAGCACTAGAGCAATAGCCAAGAGTTAACATTTGCTCCACAAGATGAAGGCAGAACGAATGAGACTAGACTTGGTATGGGAATTTTAAAACCTCAAGTCCACGCCCAGTGACACACCTCTTCCAACAAGGCCACACCTTATAGTCCTTCCTAAACACACTGCTATCTGGGAGCCATTCAAATGTGTGAGACTACGAGGATATTCTCATTCAAACCACAGCTGGAGTTACCCTTCCAAAACAGTTTTACTCTAAAGCTAGGTCCAGTGGCTCACACAGGCCACAGGAGATTGATGTAAAAAGGTTAAAAATATAAAGCCTAATAGTGAAAATGCTGGCTCAAAAGGATTAAACAATTATGTACAAGACCTACACAAGCTAAAACTTGACAAAATACTAACAAGGAAAGGAAGAGGTGGACATAAAGTCCCACTCCTACCTGCGGAGCTATGGGAAAGTCAGATTTTTTGCAGGGTAGGTTGACCAGTCCCCAGAGCAGGCCCCAGACCCAAAAGTCTTTGGGCAACACAAATTGGAGTTGTCTTAATTTTTTTAACAATATTTGAAGTTAGATGAGGAGGGTGGAGGTAGCCCTGGGAGGAGTTGGGGGAGGGAGAGGATATTATCAATATACATTGTATACAATTCTCAAATAATTAATAAATGCATTGTTTTTAAAAAAACAATTAAAATGGAAAATATGGGTTTCAGATGCATTTTGATGGTAGAGTGTTTGCTTATCATGAGGAAGGCCTTGGTTCAAACTCCAGTACCACAAAGATTTATCGAATCATCATTGCAGTTTATGACAGGTATGATCAGACTTACTGGGCTCCAAATCTGACTGATTACTAGAAGGACTAGATGGCGTGGGATAGTGTAACAGGAAGGCCACTTGTTTATGACAGAAGGACTTCCCACACCAGGATAGTGACTATATATGAGAGGAGAGAGGTCAACCTCTAAGTCTGGAAGGACAATGGGGACAGCAACTGCCACCAATGGCACTATAAAAACCTTTGGTGAATGTGGGGACCCCCAGGAAGTGAGAATTCTGGTGGATCTGAGGTTTTGTTAAGACTTGGTGGTGAGTAATACAGAGCAGACTGAAAGGAATGGCGTAGAAACCAAGGTCGAGACACAGTCACTGAAGCAGAAGAATGAGTAGTCATGGATATTATTAGGCTTTACATTCTAATCTGGTAAACAAAAATCTCTACAGCTCAGCATAGGCATTTTGATTTTGGCCGGTCCATGTACTGACTGTCCCTAGGGCTTTCTAACTTCCTCTGCCCAAAAGCATAGTTGAATTTAGAATTTTGGAGCCACACTGCCCTGACATCTGAGAGTTAAAAGGCCCAGAAAGTCTTAGTTGCAGGGGACCCAGTACACCATTCATCCATATGTGATAGCAAATGCCGTAGCCATCTGTTCACTTCGTTTTGTGTTTAAGTTAGTTCAGATCTAGGAGCAGAATATTCTAAAATTTCTCCCAGGAAAACACTGTTCTTGTGGTGTCAAACTGACTCATCATTTTCTTTTTATGAGATGGCACCACTGGCCTATAATAAAATGTCCTAGAACTTAAGACACCCCTGCATAATATTGTCAGTGTGACTGGTTTTCATTTCACACTCAGGATAGAGATTTTATACAATATCAGCATCCATGTACAAATTACAGCTTCATCAAATCATAGAAACTAGGTGCTCACTTTTCCTATGACCCATTTAAAGGGAAGAAGGAATGTAATTAAGAATCCCCTAGACTATCTAGGAGAAAGCATTTGTAAAAGTTGGGTTTTGTGATATATGTTACCCTGCGGCTAGATTGAAGGAATGCAGCTTCCCCGGGGCTTCTCTTGTACACCACCTGGAAGTGTCATTTGGTACAGATTGTAGCAGACTGTGTGCTTAAAGGCAATGACCACATGGAGTCTATGACATCTGTGGTTTTAGTCTTTAATGACTGTGTGCTTGATTCTAGTACTGGGATATGCTTTTCCCCCATAGAATTTGAAAGATACTTTTAAAAAAATGAAAAATAGTAAAGTAAATCAAACCTCTGTGTTTTTATTTATTGTTTCTCATTTAGGCAGTATCTTTCTAATAATATGGCAAAATTAATGGTGTGTTGGGTAATGGAATGACTTATCCAGGGTTTGAATGGAGGAGGTAAGGAAATACACAGTGTAAAGGATCATTCAGAAATCCCTTTTCCCCAGTGCTATGGGTTGAATGATGTCCCCCTCAAAGATAGGTTCAAGCCCTAGCCCTAATACCTGTGAATTGGCTGCAAGTATGTTCAGAGGAGCTTGTATGGAATGAAGGTAGATCCTAATCCACTGTGACTGCTGTTTTCCCAAGAGGACTGTTTAGATGTAGGGTGGCTGATGATGAGAAAACAGGCATCGACTGTAGTCATACTGCCTCAGGTCAGGAAAAGCTCCAGGTACCTGAAGCTGGAAGAAAGCGGGTAGAGTCTTTTGACTAAAAGCTTTGAAGAGAGAGTGATTCTGGGACTTCCAGACTTTAGAATTATAAACTGCTACATTTCTGTAGTCTTACACCTCCAGGTGTGGGGTCCTTTAAAAAAAATAACCCAGCTTGGTGGTCGTGGTGCACACCTTTAATCCCAGCACTTGGGAGGCAGAGGCACGCAGTTTTCTGAGTTAGAGGCCAGTCTGATCTACAGAGTGCATTCCAGGACAGCCAAGGCTACACAGAGAGACCCTGTCTTGAAAACAAACCCCAAAAGAAAACTAAAACCTACCAAAACAACAAAAGCCACATTACACCCAAGAAACTACTTCACTCAGTCTAGTGCCTGTTGTCAAAGTTGTGCTTAAATAGGGTCAATTAGATTTTAGCAACTGTATGGCAATTTTAAAGGTCATTGGGTAATGATCAGACCTAGAGTTTGATTTTTGGGAAGCAAGATGCCACCGAGATATAGTCTAGTACATAGCATTAGTATCTAATTGGAAAAAAAAACGAGTATATGAATAACTCAGAACAACTAATAATGTTTCTTCAATGAATAGATTTTCAGTGTGTGTGTGTGTTTAAGAGAGAGGTCAGGAGGTCAGACTGTGAAATCATCCCCACTGTATTTATTACCAGTTTCAATACAATGTTTTCCCCATGCAAATCTATTAGCTAAAGGTCTATCTTTAATGTGACAGTATTTTGAAGAGAGGTATTTCGAGGTAACTGGGCCCTGAGATGGGAGCCTTCATGAATAGGATTAGTGCTGTTATTAAATGAGAAAGAGATGGATGTTCTCACATAGCGCCTTGCAAACTAAGATCTCTGTGCTCACTAGAGCTGACCAAGCTGGTGCCTTAATCTTGGATGCCCCACCCACCAAAGCTGTGACAAACAAATATGTTTTTCAAAAGCTCCATCATTGATGGTTTTCTGTTCAACCAGCCTGAACTGACTAAGACATTTCCGCTTCAAAGTGTATGAGTAATGCGGTGTATGGAATTAGTTACATGCTTTGTTTTGAGCCAGGTTTCAAATTCGTCTATGGCAATGTGGGTCATATCCTCCCCCTAGCAAGGTTTTAACTATAAGCTATTATACATTCTGGCACAGATTCTGCCTGGATCTTAAATGTAATAAACAAATGTCATTATTTTCATCTGTGATGGATTTACTAGCATGCTGATATCAACTTTCAATTCCTCACAATTCTTCTAGAAAGGTCAGTTATAGTAATATTTATAATAGCATTAGAGATAAGTAGTTGGGGAGGTTATATTATAAATGTTAAGGCCAGTTGGTGCCTGGTGACATCCAGCTGTAAATCCAACACTCAGGAGACTGAAGCAGGGGGATCATGAATAGTAAGACACAGCCTCCCGACCCCTCTCTCTATCTATGTATGTTTGTGTGTGTGATGTGTTTGTATGTGTGTGTGTGTCTTGTGTTTGTCTGTCTGTGTGTGTGTGTATTTCACTTTCTGAACACTCACTCATTCATCCAAGAAACATTATTAGCTCTCCTGAGTTGTTTACATACTGTTTTTCTGAAAAGGAACTAATTTTATGTGCTAGACTACACCTCTGTGGCATCTTACTTGTGAGAACCTCTTGGATACTTAGGAGAGTAATGGGTAAGGAAAGATGTAGCCAGGTATCATAATTTTGGTAAGCACAAAGAGACAGTGACATAAAACTGTATCCTAGAAATGTTGCCCTTGCCATAGCCTGACTTTCAGTTTTCTGAAGCAGCAGTGGTGTTTTGGAGGAGAACATACACAAGGCTTAAAAAATGTGTTGCTCTTTTTTTTTTTTCTGCTTTGCCTATATAGTCTGTATCAAGTCTTCCTGAAGATCCACAATGGTGAGTGATTCACTCATCATGCAAAAACTGTAAGGGGCCACACCTTCCTGAAACTCAAAGATAGTATTTATTGGAGATTTTCATAAATACACTGTCATCAGCCATGGAAATTGTGCATTCACTCGTGTAGGGCTTCTGCTTTTCCAACAAATACAACTAGGAATGAAAGTAGTTATTTATGAAGAGTTTTCAGAAATAAGTTAAAATCCTTGTGTGTTTTGAATGTCTGCAACTCTGACATCTGATGCTGCCAAATTCAGATGTTTCCTGTTCAGCATTTCTGCTAATTGGATAACAAACCCTATATTTGCAAGCTGCAATGGCAGGATCGTATTTACAGATGTTATAAACAATATGAATATTTCTGCATATTTTGTTCTTATGATGTTACTGAAATAATTGAGTCTTGCAAGAGAAGATATGAGAGTATGCAGTTTCTATTTCGAGAAACGCAAAAGGCTAGTGAGTTGGGACAGTCAGAAGCACAAGAGTAGATATGAGGTTCTTTAGGCTCCCAGAAAGATGGAGACAAATAGTGGAAATGCATCAAGAAATCCAGTGACAGTCTCTGGAAATAATGGCATACATTCTATTTCTTTTGTTATAATTTAAAGCCTGGTAGTAGACAGAAAGTATAAAATCAGCTGGCCAGGATAGCCTTTTTTTTTTAACTTCTAAAAACTTGCTAAACCTTTTAAAAGCTAAGACCCTGGATTTCAGTGAGTCTATACATGTATTGATTATAGAAGAAACTCATGTGTGCACATACAAAGCCTCTCTCATATTTAGACACTTTATTTTTCAGTGCTTTCAAACTAATTCATTAAAAATGATGAACCTTTAGTCATGACATTTGTTTTAATCTTTGAGGAATGGAATAACAGGCCAAAAATATTAAGTATCAAGCAAGATTTGGTATTAAGTTAAATTTTGCCTATGTTTAAATCAGTCAGTTCAGGCTTGACCTATGACTGTCTCCATTTGCATTCTTTCAACATTTTTAGAATGCCTACTCATAATCGATGTTAGGGGACCCAACAGTGTTTTAATTTGAATTTCAAATGACTTTCACATAGTCATATTTTTAACACTTAGTTGCTAACTTGTGAAACTATAAACTGTGGAGCCATTAGGAGGTTGGGCCTACCTGACAGAAATAGATCACTAGGGGCAGGACCTTGAAAGTTATATCCACTTCTGGTGTTGGACTGCTTTCTTTGCTTCGTGTCTGCCAATATGTGAACAAGTAGCTGCCTCCTGCTACCAAGGCCACTGACCAAACCACTCTGCTTTACTTTCTTGACAATGATGCACTTTGACCCCCTGAAATCATGAGCCAAAATAAGCATTTCATCTTAATTGCTTGTGCTGGGTGCTTTGTGACCTCAATGAAGACGCAATAAATATAAATGATAATGAGGATAGTTTTGATCATTAAAAAAAAATCTCATACTCTAGGGTAGTGTTTCTGAAACTTTTATGTGTATATAGATCAATTAGAGGATCTTGTGAAAAGTAAACTTTGATTTAGTGGAGTCTACAATTGGACTTATGAGTCTGCCTTTCCAACAAATTTCTAGGTAATATGCTTATTGCTAGTCGCTGGACCATGCTTTAAGAAATAAGTATGTGATGGTGAACATGTGAGAAGGAAATTTAAAATAGGCAAGTCTCCAGTTTAAAGAAGTTCAAATCTGTGACTTTCAGTCCCATACCCACTGTGCTTTTATCGTTCTGAAGATTAGCATCTGTCATTTGGTTGAGATGTTTTTTAGAACGTCTGATAATTGTTGAGCTTAAATACTGTTAATTTAGTGGTAGGAGTCATTTCTGTTTCTACTAGAAATGTATGAGAAACCCATTATTTTGTATGCCAACTGCTTTAAAAATTAACAGTTGTAGTGGGAAAGGGGGACTTACTACATAGAAGATGCCTGTAGGGAAGTGTTTCTAAGGAAATTCTAGAATCCCTGGGAAATATAGTAAAACCCAAGAAAGTTGTTCAATGTTCCTAAACAAAATCTATTTCTTTATTTCTGTATGTATAGGTTTAAAAAACATATTCATAGCCCACTGTCTTGTGTGTATACACAAAATTTTTCTTCTTCAACAACTCTTGTATCCCATCTAGCACAGCACCATCTCAAGTTTGTCTCAGTCTTCCTCGCTCTCCTCTTCTTCCTAACAAATCCAATTAGTGCTGCCTATAAGTGCATAGGTGTGGAACATTGGAACCTTGCTAATAGGAACACACTCAAAAAGAAGTGATTCTCCCTGTCCTGGAAGCTATCAACTTCCAACAGCTCCATTGTAAAGTCTGGGACCCTGAAAACACCTCCATCTATGCTAGAATTTTGGTTGGCTTGATCTTTGTGGGCTTTGTACTGGTAATCACAGCTGTTTTGGCTATGTGGATATAGAAGAAATACCTTCAGGAAAGGTTGCCCGTAAATACTCAACAGAAATGTGTAACACTTTTAGCTTGTTCTCCTGTCCTTTGGCTAAATACTCTACTGTAAACATGTGATCACCACTCTATTAAGATGATGACTCAACATACTCAGTAGTACTGTTTTATTTATTTATTGAGCAAGAAATACAAAAGAGTATGTACTATATGGAACCTGAAAGTAATAATTTTTTTGACTTCTGGGAATGTGGCCTTTAGCAAATTCCCTATGTCCAGTTTTCTGGAACTTTTTGAGAAATAATAAAATATCAAAAATGTTCAGCAGTTACCAACATTGTCTTGCAATGCGTTAGAAGACAGGCAGAGCAGTGGCAGCTAGCCATTATAATAGATTTATAACCCATCACAGAATAAGTCCATTGAGCATTCTATACATTGTTTTAATGGGCGATCTAAAGTCACTACTAAACACCTAATGATGGATAGATAATCAACATACACATATATTTTATTGTGAAAAATTCATGCATAAATCTTGGGAAATTTTCATTTCTCATATATTTGTCCCATGAATGACTTAGACAATTACAGGAAAGAAGAGTGAGAGAAAACAAATCACTTGACCAATATAAACAGAAGCAACAATAGCCCATTGATAATGGTCGATGTCTCTTTCGACTCCTAAACACACTTTTTGAATTTATTGTGCACTTGACTCAAATATACGTCAATCTTTAGTGGTATTCATTGCTTGAGATTCTCTATAGAATTTTTCCTGATTTTGAACTCATTCTGTTTTCTCTTAAAAATTTACCTATAAATCTTTCTGATCAAGCTCCTGGCTTATTGATATGTGCTGATTTCAGTTTCTACTTATAATCTCTTCTTTGAGAATCACTGTGATGTACATTTTACACAATATGGAATATAATATCCTGTCCTTGTGTCTAGCTTGTGCTGGTCACATGATCCACCCACTGCATTTCTTCATAATCCTCCACTTAGAGGTTAGTGCCTATTCATGTCTCAATATACTTCCTCACTCAGAAACTATGAGACAGAAATACCTTGCGTCCTTCCACCTTTTGTTTGATTCATTTAACTTTTGGCAGCTATGTTTGGTTTCTGGCAGCTGTTGGGGAAATCTTTTTTTTTTTTTTAAATTCCCTGACAGGCTTTGAGATAATTCTGAGAAACTTTCCTAGGCTGCCCCTCTACCTCCCTAGCATTTTCTTTCCTTTGCAGATGTTTTGCTCTGCATGTTTTGCTGTGCTTTTCATAACCCTAAATGTATTTCGGATGAACCACTTGCAGTTTACAGTTGCCACAGCTTTTTTCATGCTAAGGTTCCAAACAAGTTTTAACAGCTGCTAAGGAGGCTGGCAAAAAGCCTTGATTGCTAATTCTGTACTAACTGCCTCTCACAATGGGATATTCTGTAATATTTGATACAGTCTTTAAAGCAAATGATTTCTACCTTATATTGTTACTGTCTATATCACACACTCATTCCTAACCTTAAAAAGATTCCAAATCTGTACTTTGCTAAATGAGCTTGATTTTATTTAAAACTCTGTAGAGAAGTTAGAGGTTCTCAACATTGTTAGGTGACATTATAATAGAGAAATAGGCAAGAGTGTTCTCAGCAGGCTCAGGTGGTTGAAGAATAAATATAGTAACTTGTACCATCTCTAAGCATTAGCTCTACAAAGATGAGATTTTGGTCTCAGGGTTATAATCCATAAATAAAGGGGGGGATTAACCATGATAAGTTTGGAGGAGACGGACTTAGATTTCTTAGTATGTTTCCAAGTATCTTGAGTTTTGGGAGTCACTAAGTACTTTGATTTCTAGTGAAGATGTACTCAGAATATCAGCAATCAATCCTCGTTTGAGTCAATAGACTACCAGACCATGAAGAGTTCCTCATATGGAGAACACGAAGAGAGACACCATATGAATGAAGAAACCGTTGGAAATAGAATCTGAACTTGAATTTCTGAAGCCACAGTTGGTCCTCTAGTGTCCCCCAATTATTTCACAATTAGTTGTGAACATAATCTAACAAAACAATTAAACTATATTTTACTGCCTTATGACTCATAATATGTCAGTGTTGTTGGAGTTTTATTCTAAACATATTTAGAACATAAATAATGATATTACTTAATAAATAATTTATGAAAAATTAAAATATCACATGTAATCTCATATTTTTCTTTTTATCAATGTGTATAGGTTTCACCACAGTTGTTCTCTTGCATACATAACGGATACTTTAAAAAACTATAAGTTAGAAAAATAATTTCTAGTGAGTAATTGCCAATACCATATGTAACAGAGAAACATTAGTGGACTGTTTCCAACTCATGTTAATGTACACATTCCTTAGTATGGAATATTCCTAATGGGTTTGTGAAAATAGTTTTGTAGTCAAATATGTTTGAGAAATAGTGACTAATACAAGTTTTTCTTTTAATGCAAGACTTTTCAATGTCTTTCACATGTTAATTTTTACTGTAGTTCTTAAGCGGTATATGCAAGTTATGGCTTTCACAAATATATGTGGCCACATAAATCTTTTTCTAGAACATCATCAATGGGTAGAGCTCTATCTGTTAATACTGACCCAAGTGCATTTAGCCAGGTATGAGCCATTTCATATATAATTTTGAGCATCAGGTATTCTTGTGTTGTTTGTCATAGACCAGAATCACTCTAGTAACATCATTAGACTTTGTTGCATGTAAACTTAGGTGTGGACATCTATGTACTCTGCTCTAATTCAGTAAACAGGACTGGAGTTTTAGAATCATCATTTTCATAAGCATCCTGTGAGCTTTCTTTTGTCGGGATCTAATTTAAAATTGAGAAATCATGTAAGAAAACATGATTCATTGGGTGATAAAATATGCATGTAACTAATCTACTTTTGAACCCCTAAGTTTAATAATACCTTATATATTGAAAGTTCATGATTATGAAAAGTTACCCGTCAAATGGCAATTTTATATGGGTAAAACTTTATGTTCATCAAAATCACATACCAGTCATTTTCGCTTTTTGCCTTGCTTTTCCCCCATGGTGCTGATGGAGGAAACAAAGAACCTCGTACACGCTCTCTGATGAGCTATATCCCCAGCCTGTATATTAGTTACCTTTAGTTCTCATGTGCAAACCCTACACTTGTTGGATCACTGTCACCATAAAATATTTATGTAACTTGCACTTTTGATCAAGTGGCACAAAACTGAAAGGAATGAAAAAAAAATCCCTTCCCCTGACAAGCCTTCCTTTGCACTTCCTCTGGCAGTGATCATAATTCTCTGCACGTAGCACGCTATTTTTTGCTGCATGCTATTGCCCTTGCCTAAAATGTTCTTTTCTTTGTCTCTTCTCCTGGCTCATTGTTCCTTTTTGATTGTGAACATATATGGGTGGGTTGGAAAGGGCATACCATTTAGACAGCTAAACAGTGGTGATTGGAGGTGGTAAAATATGAAGAGTTGTTTGGAACAAAAATTTATTTGCTAGTCTGAAACATTTACTAAAGATAGCACAACATTTCAAGGCAGCCTCATAAGGACTCAGGTGATCCATGAAGCAGCAGAAATGCAGCAATTTAGGAAAGGATTATGATGAAAGAGGGAAGAAGTTAAAATTGGATACATTTTCTAAGAGACACTTCTTTTTATTCTCATTGAAATGTGGCTGGTTGGTAATAGTTTCCTTTCATTTGAGTTTCTTACTTGCATGGGTAGGTCTCACCAGTAGCATATTAGTCTTCAGTAATAGTGAGATTACTATTTACTGATTAAATGGAATTGCTCTTTCTCCAATATAGGCATACATCTTCTGATCTTAAGCAAAATATTTTTAGTCATTCTGAAAGTAAAACAAAAAATGTTGGCACAATTCTATTGGCTGCTTTAAATGTTTGCCTAAAGTAAGCAGGTGTTTTTTGTTTGTTTGGTTTTTTTGTCATAATGCCAATTGTCTGCCCTGGTAAACAAATATTGGTAGAAGGATCATGATCATAGTGTTTGATAATAGAGATGGATTCTATTGAAGTTTTGGGGGAGGTTCACCTTCTTTCCCTTTTATTGTAAGACTCTCCAGAGGGGGAAAGAAGGTGAAAATATTGCATAACTTATGATTTATAAACTTTGGGATCAAAGTGTTGAAAGGCTTTGTGTATGCAGAAGAAATAGTGGAAACAGGAAGCCAGGCTACCATAAGCACAAATATAACAAGCAATTAATTGGCTACAGACATGAGGGAACCTACAGAGAACATTAGAAAATACTATTGTACATGAAATGCATTAGTGTTAATATTGTGAACAGCTGGATGACTGGATGTTTGATAACGAAGCAAGTAATTTTAATTTGATGTAAGCTTCAGCTTTTAATTGAATTTATAAGAACATGAGGAAATTAACAGGCAGCTTCTGGCAATTCGAAAGCAATATTTTGGCTCAGAGTCTGGGCCTCTCTCTAAGTTTGGAAAATCTGATTGTGGATCAAGATGGAACAAAGAGAAATCATACCATGATACCAAGGAAAGCAAATTTATATGTCTGATTTGAAATAAATGCAGATGGTCATTATTTGACAGGTAACTATTTGTTTGGATATCAGCATATCGTATAGTGACAAACAGGTCAGCTCCAATTAGTAGATGGTTGGATCCCTCATGTCACTTGTTTTCTTCATTACAATTTCTAGACCACATAGAATCATTTTTAAAAGACCTTCAAAGTACAGCAGTGTACTGAGGCCTTAGATGGATCCTCTTGGTTAATAGACCCCAGAAGTACTTCCTACAAGAAACATAAAGGTTCATCACTTTTCTTTTCCTGTAAAGGGTACCTGTAGCAGTCACATTTATATCCTACTAGCATCAATGTATACTCCACATGGTCACTGTTTTGCATCCTGAGTAGAAATGCTTTATCATCTTACTGCATCTTTTGGTAGCACAGGGTAAGGCAGAACAGACAATTTGGTGGTAGATGATATGAGTCCATATTCTGAAGGGGGAAGGGCCTCTAGAAGAACTATAGTTTTTCTTCCCCTTACAAAGGGGATGGATCTCTTCTGCCCATTTTTCTTCTCAGAAAAGAACAGGCTCAATTGTTCTTATCCAATTCCCAAATCAAATCACATCCAGCTGAAAGTTATTTTTTCTCAAGAACCATTTTGTGAGATCTTTTTTTTTCTAAGTAAAAAAGGTCAACGTAATAATCACCCACTTCAAGAGTTCCTTAATTTTCTTTATCCGAGTTGCCTTTTCCCTTCAGATGTGTTCCATGGCACATTGGAAACAATTTAGAATGTATTGTCAGGGATTTTTTTCATTCTTTTCCTTTAAATTCATCTCTTTTAAATCTCCATCTGACTATTAATTGGGAAGAATGGGGTTCTCGCACTTCGTGCCTGTTGTGTAGTAGTATCTTTCCAATGGACATACTCCACCCTGATGGGAAGCTTGGTAAGGCTCAAGAAGTTCCAAAAGGAGTCTTATTAAGATTCTGAAGTTAGACAATTTCAAAGACTAGGGAAAGGCCTACTCCTAATTACATTCTTTAAACACGTCTTATTCTAAACATAGGTAAACAGTATGAACTGCTGAGGAGAGGAGACTTTTCAGTAGAGCTGTCAGGTACAACCTGTTGAGGTGCAAGCAAGTCATGTAGCAAGCTCTAGGGTTATATATTTCCTTAGTTATCGTCCATGGGGAAGCTTTTGGTGACACAACCACCTTAGAGTCACCCACATTCCTGTAAGTAACCTGTGCTCAAGCTACTGTAAGTTACCACAATAATCACTCATTCAGAGTTGAACTTTTTGGTGATATCATTGCTTTTGTATGTCGCTGATTATTTGGAATAAGCAGACTTTTTTATATTTCCCAGAATATATATAGTGTCATACAACAGCACCGTCTACAGAAAATGGAAAACTGCTGTGTACACTGTTGCTGCATAAGGGAAATTATTAGAAAACTATACTCATCAATGTTCTTCGGTTGCCTGTATATTGTCAAGGAACATTTAGACAACTATTTCTTTAGCACCTAGTAAAAAGAATGCAAATCTTATTGTTTTCTAGCCTTGGTGGAGGCACAAACAGGAGCTCTGTCTGTGGTTTGTACACCTTGATTTTTAAATTATGTATGTCATAGTTGATGACCAGTGAATCAACACATGGAGATAAATAATTTTATTTTGTTTTTAAATTTATTTTCATAAAATATTTTTGTTAATTAAAATCATTTTCCTCTTAACCTTCCTTTCTTCTAACACATCCCATGCACCCTTCCTTGTTCTCTCTCAAACTCATGATCTACAGTTCTTTGATTGTTGTTATATATATGCATATATATTCAAAAATACATAAATGCAACCTGTTCTGTTTGATATTACTTGTAAATATATGATTTCATTTATAAAGAACCTTTAAAATGCATTTTAAAGGGCTTTTAACTTTAGACATATCTTTAAAGAACAAGGCTCAGTTGTTGTAAACAAACAATTTCTTACCAAAGAGGTCATGATAAAACTAGATCTAGACTTTTAAGGGATTTGTGATGGTGTTTGCTGTTGCACATGGAAAGCTACAACACCTGTGGTTCACTGTGAAGGGCAGTAGAGTATAGAAGATAAAGAAATTCAGAGCTTCTAAGCCATGGCCAGTTTCCAGTGGTCTCTGTGTGACTGATTCACACTCTGTTATATTTTGAATCTCATCACAGGCCGGCTTTTTCATTACTAGACTTTCACCTCTTTCCTCTGCCTACCCTGTACTCTTTGGAAACTTCTACCTCACTGAATATATAGATTAAATAAAGTAAAACCAGAAATGAATTTTTGGAGGAAATAATTAGACGAGAAACAAAACCTATAGCTATGGTACAGTAACTGGCAGCCTGTGAATAAGCACTATCATATACTCAAGTAGAACTATTTGTTTATTATGAAAGTGGCTTTCTCCAAAAAAATTGTTTAACAACTGTATTTACATCTGTCTGCAATCCTCAATTAAACTGACTAATTGGAAATTCTTCGTAAATATTGACTGCTCTTCACTGTGCCTATAGATATTGGTCAGATGGTATTTAGACTCTATGGAAAATACATAGTTTCAATCTATGTAATCAGTTACTGAATGTTGTAGAAAAAGCTTCTTGAGAATCAATGCAGTGAAACTGATAGATTAAACATTTCTGAAACTCTTCATTGGTGACTTTGCTCTTCTGGACACTTCTTACAATTCATTGGAAATAGAAAATAATCTCATGGGCATATAACATGGAATTCTTGAGGAGAGTGATATTGACTGTAGTTTCATCCTCAATACATGTATTGATCTTTTCTGAAGCACATTATTAATGGAATGTCCTTTAAACATAGAGGTTATCTAACTAAAAGTTTATTTGTAGCTCAGCAGTGTAGAATGTGCCTTTTAAGGACTGAGTTTTTCCCTTACATTTGTCAACGCTTTTTAAGGCTTTGATTGATCCCCGCAAGTCAAGTGTAGGCAAGTAAAAGACTGAGTCTGTAGTCCACTCATTTTTTTTGTTTGTTTTGTTTCGTTTTTCTGTGTAACAGCTCTGACTGTCCTGGAACTAGCTCTTGTAGATTAGGCTGGCCTCAAACTCACAGAGATTCACCTGCCTCTGCCTCCCGAGTGCTGGGACTAAAGGCGTGCACCACCACCACCTGGCTCATTTATCTGTTGAATTCACCAAAGTCTGTTTATGGTGATCTGCCCATATTAGTTACTGGGTAAATATTGTTTGAATGAATAACCTGGTGACCTATTTCTTTATGTGTCTTTCTTCCCTTCCTCCCCTCTTTCTCTCCGTCCTTCTCTCCCTTCCTTCATCCTTCTTTAAATCAGGGCACAAGGGCTTTCAATCTTTGTTACTTTCACTGTGAAAGAGTTCTTCTAATGTCTGACATCGTTTTTCTCAATTTCTATAGTCTGTTGATATAATTATATATAAAATAAGATGTATATGATTTTTAAAAGATGTATTTTATTATAAGTTTTTAATGGGGGGGCAAGGGTGGTATATGCACAGAAGTGCGGATGCCTACTGAGGCCAAAAGAGGGTTTCAGATTCCCTGGGATTGAATTTATAGTCGTTTGTGAAACACCTCGTGCAAGAACTGAATACCCTTAACTGTTGAGTTATTTCTCTAGCCCTAATATGTATATAATTTTAACACTTTTCTTCTGGGAGTTTTGTTCCATGTCTTTTATTATGCTTGTATTTTATTATAAAACAGAAAATTTTAGATTACTAAGACATCCTTCAATGTCTTCTATCCTTCTCCAATGTGGTCATTTAAATAACATTAAATATTTACATATATTTCTTTCTGGTAATTGATTTTAAACATTGTAGTAGTTTGTAATGTGGTGTATATAGAAATTGTTGAATGAGCAGAAATTGAATATGACTTATGATAGAATTTTTTTTTACTATTTCTTTAAGCACCATGAAGACAGATTATTGCAGGCACCTTGACTTCATAGAACAGTTCTTGAAACATAAGAGATGATAAATAAACATTTTAGAAGGGACAAATATAAATTAAAGAAATACATTCAATCAGGCTTCATAACAGTGACAAAATACCTAAGGAAGAAGAGAGAAAAGAAAAGAGACAAAAGTCTAGGTATAATAATCAAAGGCACACTCCCAGTTCCTAGCTGGGAGACAGGTGTTTGGCACATGAGCCTATGGGCAGAAGTTCATATTCAAACTGCAGCAATGAATTTCTACCTGTTCCTCCAACCTATCAAGTAATTTTCCACCTCAAAGTATTTGCTAGTTGCGCTTAATACCCTCTGCTCTCAGTGCTTTAGATATCCATGTAATTGATGTCATTTTATTCAGACCTGTGTTGAAACACTACCTCTTTAAGTACAATCCACTTCTATAGTCTGTTAAAGCCATCTACTATCAAGTTTCCCACCTCAACAGCTTTTACCGTGCCTTGCATTTTCTTCACGACACACATTACTCTATTGCATGCTTTTGATGGTGTTTTGCTTCCCTCCCTTTATGACACTTTTTTTTTTTTTGGTTTTTTGAGACAGGGTTTCTCTGTGGCTTTGGAGCCTGTCCTGGAACTAGCTCTTGTAGACCAGGCTGCCTCTGCCTCCCGAGTGCTGGGATTAAAGGTGTGCGCCACCACCACCGGGTCCTTTATGACACTTTTACAATAGAATAATGAGGTCTAGAAGTTCTGAGACTATATCAATTTAAGGTCTCATCAGAAAACAAAAATTATATCTATAAAATAAAAATACTTTAAAGGAGGACTATATACATAAGTTTATGCAATATGAAGTGAAGAAAGAAGGCATATGAAAGTAGACCCGAAAGTACAAGAGAAAGAAAGAAATGAGAGTTAGAGCAAGGAAGGAGACCCGGCCCATAAAAAGATAATATCTTAGAGAAACACATATAGACACAAGGCATAGGAAGTTAGGGCCAACAGTAGGAAAAAAATTACAACTTCTTCCTTCTTCTTTTATATCTACATTCAAAAAAATGTACCTTACTGTTAGGGGGTGTTTTACCAAACAATGAAGATCTCTGTCAAAGAGCCAAGGTGGACAATTTCTTAGAGAACAATTAGTTCCTGGTTGGAGACCCTGTTGGGGGGCAGGTTAGAAGATTCTGCTTTGTAGGAGGAAGTATCTCACTGGGGGTTGGGCTTTGGAAGTTTAAGGCCTCTCTGCTTTGCACATGTTGTTCAAGGTGTGAGCTCTCCGTTTCCTGCTCCAGCAGCCTTGCTGGCTGCCTGCTGCTATGCTTTGTTGGTGATGACCTCTTATCTGTCAGGAATCATAAGTTCAAATAACTATAACCTCATTATAAGTTGACTTTTTCACAGTTTCTTATCACAGCAATAGAAATGTAACTAATAGGGGCCTAGAGAGATGGCTCAGAGGTTAAGAGGTTAAGAGGTTAAGACTGCTCTTCCAGAGGTCCTGAGTTCAATTCCCAGCAACCATGAGATCTGGTGCCCTCTTCTGGCCAGCAAAGCATGCAGACAGACAGAACACTGTATACATAATAATAAATAAATCTTTAAACAAAAAAAGAAATGTAACTAATACACAGACCAATAAATATTTCAAAAGACTAATAAATGGAATTGAGGTTTTGGAGCAAAGGAACTGTGACATGGCGCTGCTCCAAAGTGCTATCATATAAGAGGATGCCAGGTCTTATTTTGGGGGCATGACAGCTGTCATGTTTGTATAAATTAATAGCTACTTGGAAAGTTTGTGTCTTATGATTGTTGTTTAAACCCAGTGATCACTGATTTATAATTTATGGGTTATATCTCTATTTGCAAAGATCCTGAGAGTTTTCCAATAACAAAGTTTTATAGATACATCGTTGTATTTCTAAAGATAAAATGTATAAAATGATACTTACTGGATTGTTTTTTTTTTTCACACAAAGTAAGTGCAAGGGATTTTATGGCATTACTGATTAATTAACTTTAATTCTGACCTTGATTATGAGGATTTAAAAGGATGAATATCATAGACAGGGGAAGTAGATATATCCAAGATCTCAATTCTAAAGTCTCCTATGTGCCTTTAATTCCTTAATTCTGCTTTACCATACAAACCATCCTGGCACCATTGTAGAGGATGGACTGGGGGAGAGTTTCATTTATTGATAAAAGAAAATTAGAAGGATAAAGTACTAGAGAGAACATGATGATTTTAGGTTGGGCATATTGAGTCTAAGGTAAATATTGAATACCAAAAGGGCAATGTTTTTCTGGAAAATGGGATATTTAGGTCTGAATATGAGGAAAAGATTGAAAATCAAGTGGTAGTTGAATTTAATGAAAATATCAAATGAGAATAATTTTCAGCATGAAAAGAAACTAAACCTTCTTAGACCTTATTTCCACACCACCTCTGGGCAAACCAGAAACCAGTGTGTGTGGACTTCAGGGAATGTGTGGGATAGTGATGATGTTTTCCACAGGCTCTGGAGTACAGAGCTTAAAGTGAGTTGAGAAACAGTGTCAAAATGTGAAACTGAAATAGTAAGTGACACAGACAACCTGACCTGGGAAAGGTTATCTGAGGGGACTAGGCAGAAAATCTAGATGTAAGGTGAGGATTATGACATACAGTGAACAGCAGGTAGAGTTTGATGACTTAGGTGATAAAATGTTGAAAAGTGTTTCTGAGTATTGAGGCATTGCTACCAGTGCCTTTCATAGGATGTTTATCCCTAAGGTGGAGGGTAAGGGAATTTTCAAAGGGCATGAAACTGACCTACAGTGATGAACAGAGGCAATAGAGGAAGACAAGTGAAAAGTACTGGAAGATTTTGCCTGAGTTCATTTGGGAAGTGATGGCATAGAACAAAGTAGAGGAACAATTCCATATTAGCCTTTTAGGAATCTTATGTGTGAAGGGAATTAGAGAAGTAGAAAATGATAGAGGCTTGCTAAACAACTTTTACCCTGCTTATTTTTTTAAATTATTAGATTTAAATAAGATACCAATCCAAGTTCCTACTCTCTCCCCTCCTTCCATTTCCTTCACAAACCCTGCCACCCCACCCCCATCTAATCCCCAGAGAGAGTAAGGTATATTTCTTTGTGGAAGGTCCAAGGCCCTCCTTACTATATCTAGGCTGAGCAAGGTATACATCCAAAGAGAATAGAATCCCAAAAAGCCAGTACATGCAGTAGGGATAAAGCCTTGTGCCACTGCCAGTGGCCCCTCAGTCTGCCCCAGCCATGCAACTGTCAACCACATTTAGAGGGACTAGCCCCGGTATGGTAGGATATTATGCTTGTAATATCATTGTCCAGTGTACACACAAGGGCAAGCTTTTGGTGTGCAGTGTGAAGACAGATTTGTAAATTCATGGTATGGTGTCTAGAAGTTCTGAATATTGCATTCCACTTTCAAGTTTGTCTTATAAATGTTTCTCTTCTATCAGGTTCAGTGTGGTCAGATTTATATTGAGGTCTTTAGTCTATTTGGACTTCAGTTTTTTGCATGGCAATAGATATGGATATATTTCCATTCTTCTACAGGTTGACATCCAGTTATGCCAGCACCATTGCTGAAGATGCTTTCTTTTTTCCTTTGTATAATTTTAGCTTCTTTGTCAAAAATCAGGTGTTCATAGGTGTGTGGATTAATATCTGGGTCTTCAATTCGAATCCATTGGTCAACCTCTCTGTTTTTATGCCAGTACCAAGATGTTTTCATTACTGTAGCTCTGTAATAGAGTTTGAAGTTAAGGATGGTGATGCTTCTGAAAGTTCCTTTATTGTACAGAACTGTTTTGGGTATCCTGGGTATTTTTGTTTTTCCATATAAAGTTGATTATTGGTCTTTCAAGGTCTGTGAAAAATTGTGTTGGGATTTTGCTGGGAATTTCATTGAATCTATAGATTGCTTTTTGTAGGATTGCCATTTTTACTATGTTGATCCTTCTTATCTGAGAGCATGGGAGATCTTTCCATGTTCTGGTATCTTCTTCAATTTCTTTCTTCAAAGACCTAAAGTTCTTGTCAAATAGATCTTTCACTTCTTTGGTTAGTGTTACCCCAAGATATTTTATGTTATTTGTGGCTATTGTGAAAGGTGATGTTTCTCTGATTTCCCTCTCAGCTTCTTTATCCTTTGTGTATAGGAGGGCTACTGATTTTTTTGAGTTGATCTTGTATCCTGCCACATCACTGAAGGTATTTATCAGCTGTAGGAGTTCTCTGGTAGAGTTTCTGGTGTCACTTATATACACTATCATATCATTTGCAAATAATGAAAGTTTGACTTCTTCCTTTCGAATTTGAATCCCCTTGGTCTCCTTTTGTTACCTTATTGCTACTGCTAAAACTTAAAGAACTATGTTGAAGAGATATGGAGAGAGTGGACAGCCTTGTCTTGTTCCTGATTTTAGTAGAATCACTTTGAGTTTCTCTCCATTTAATTTGATGTTGTCTGTCGCCTTGAAGTATATTGCTTTTATTATATTTAGATATGTTCCTTGTATCTCTGATCTCTCCAAGACCTTTATCATGAAGGGGTGTTGGGTTTTGTCAAATGCTTTTTAAGCATCTAATGAAATGATCATGTGTTTTTTCTTTCAGTTTATGATGGATTACATTAATAGATTTTCATATGTTGAACGTGCCCTGCATCTCTGGGATTAAGCCGATTTGACCATGGTGAATGATTTTTTTGATGTGTTCTTGGTTTGTTTGTCAGTATTTTATTATTGAGTATGTTTGCATCCATGTTCATGAGTGAGATTGGTCTGCAATTCTCGTTCTTGGTTGAGTCTTTGTGTGGTTTTGGTATCAGGGTAACTGTAGCCTCATAAAACGAGTTTGGCAATGTCCCTTCTGTTTCTATTATGGGGAACACTTTGAGGAGTATAGCTCTTCTTGGAAGTTTTGGTAGAATTCTGCACTAAAACCATCTGGCCTTGTGCTTTTTTTGTTTGGGAGGTTTTTGATGACAGCTTCTATTGCCTTGCAGTTTATAGGTCTATTTAAATTACTCACCTGGTCTTGATTTAATTTTGGTATATGGTGTCTATCTAAAAAATTGTTCTTTTTTTACATTTTCCAATTTTGTGGACTACAGGCTTTTGTAGTAAGACCTAATGATTCTCTGAATTTCTTCAGTGTCTGCTGTTATGTCCCCATTTTCATTTCTGATTTTGTTAATTTGGACATTCTCTCACCACTGCCTTTTGATTAGTTTGGATAAGGGTTTGTCAATCTTGTTGATTTTCTCAAAGAACCAGTTCTTTGTTTCACTGATTCTTTGTATGGATTTCTGTGTTTCTATTTTGTTGATTTCAGCCCTCAATTTGATTATTTCCTGTCTTCTACTCCCCCTGGGTGCGTCTGCTTCTTTTTGTTCTAGAGCTTTCAGGTGTGCTGTTAAGTCTCTAAGATGAGCTTTGTCCATTTTCTTTATGTGGGCACATAGTGCTATGAACTTTCCTCTTAGCACTGCTTTCATGGTGTCCCATAGGTTTGGATATGCTGTGCCTTCATTTTTATTGAGTTCAAGAAAGTCTTTAATTTTTTTTATTTCTTCCGTGATCCCGGGGTGGTTCAGTAGTTCACTGTTCAATTTCCATGAGTTTGTAGGCTGTCTGAGATTGGTATTGTTGTTAAATTCTAACTTTTATCCATGGTGCTCTGATAAGACACAGAGGGTTACTCCAATTTTTTTGTATCTGTGGAGGTTTGTTTTGTTACTGAGTATGTGATCAATTTTAGAAAAGGTTCCATGAGGTGCTGAGAAGAAGGTATATTCTTTTGTGTTTGGGTGGAATGTTCTATAGATGTCTGTTAAGTCCATCTGATTCATTACATCTGTTAGTTCTCTTATTTCTCTGTTAAGATTTTGTCTGGTTGACCTGTCCATTGATGAGAGTGGAATGTTGAAGTCTTCTACTATTAGTGTGTAGGGTGTGATGTGCAATTTAAGTTTTAATAATTTTTTTTACATATGTAGGTGCTCTTATATTAGGGGCATAGATGTTCAGGATTGAGACTGCATCCTGATGAATTGTTCCTGTTATGAGTATAAAATGTCCTTCTCCATCTATTCTGACAGATTTTAGTTTGAAATCAATTTCGTTAGATATTAGGATATCTACACCTGCTTGTTTCTTAGGTCCATTTGATTGGAAAACCTTTTCCCAACTCTTTACTCTGAGGTAGTATCTGTCTTTGAGGTTGAAGTGTGTTTCTTGTATACAGCACAAGGCTGGATCCTGTTTTTGAATCCATTCTCTTAGCCTGTGTCTTTTTATAGGTGAATTGAGTCTATTAATATTAAGCAATATTATTGACCAGTGGTTGTTAATTCTGGTTATTTTTCAGTAGTAGTGTTTGTGTTTCCCTTCTTTGGGTTATGCTGGTGGGGGGTTATCAGATGTCTGCATTATTGTGGGTGCAGTTAGCTTCCTTGGGTTGACGTTTTCCTTCTAGTACTTTCTGTAAGGCTGGGTTTGTGGATACGTATTGTTTAAATCTGTTTTTGTCATGGAGTATCTTGTTTTCTCCATCGATGGTGAATAAAAGCTTTGCTCGGTATAGTAGCCTGGGCTTGCATCCATGGTCACTTAGTTTCTACAGCATATCTATCCAGGACTTTCTGGCTTTTATGGTTTCCATTGAGTAGTTGGGTGTAATTCTGATAGGTTTACCTTTATATGTTATTTGTCCTTTTAATTTTGCAGCTCTTAATATTCTTTCTTTATTCTGTATGTGTTGTGTTTTGATTATTAAATGGTGAGGAGTTTTTTTTGTTCCAATCTATTTGGTGTTCTGTAAGCTTTTTGTACCTTTGGAGGGCTATCCTTCTTGAGGTTGGGAAAGTTTTCTTCTATGGTTTTGTTGAATATATTTTCTGTGCCTTTGAGCTGGAGTTCTTCTCCCTCTTCTACCCTTATTATTCTTAGGTTTGGTCTTTTCATGGTGTCCCAGATTTCCTGGATGTTTTGTATTATGAATTTGATGGATTTAATGTTTTCTTTGACCAATGAGTCTATTTCCTCTATTGTATCTTCAGCACCTGAGATTCTGTCTTCTCTCTCTTGTATTCTGTTGGTCATACTTGTCTCTGTAGTTCCTGTTCATTTACCCAGATTTTCCATATCCAGAATTCCCTTGGTTTGTGTTTTCTTTATTACCTCTATTTCAGTCTTCAAGTCTTGAACTGTTTCCTTCTCCTGTTTGATTGTTTTTTCTTGGTTTTCTAGGATTTCTTTGAGGTATTTATTAATTTCTTCCAATTTTTTGTTTGTCTTCTTCTCCATTTCTTTAAGGGAGTTTTTCATTTCCTCTTTAAAGGACTCCATCATTTTCATATAGTTATGTTTAAAGTTGTTTTCTTCTACTTCTTCTGGGTTAGGATTATCAAGTCTTCCTGTTGTATGAACACTGGGTTCTGATGTTATATGTTGTTTTTTAAATTGTTGGAGGAATTCTTGCATTGGCACCTACCCATCTCTTCCTTCAAATGAGGCCAGCAGTGTCTTTGCATCTTGGTCCAATCTTTGCTTTGGTTGTCTGAGTGTTTGGGAGTTTTCTTCATCTGCTCTGTACTGTCAATGTGTGTTTCAGAATGCCTCTGAAGTCTCTATATGCCTGTTTTCTTAAGTCCTCTCAGTTTTGGAGCAAGCTGTGTTTCAGAGTACTGCTCTGCTTATTTTTAAGAGGAAGAAATCTGAAGCATGAATATAGCCTTCAAAAATGAGAAAAACAGAAGCTGAGGAGAATTTTAGAAAGAGAAACACCAACATAGGGAAGGTCTTGAACAATGTACAGAATGGGGTCAAAAACAGGGTGGAAGAATTTGTCTAGTAGGTATACCTGGGAAGCTAGTCCTTCAAAGCAATTTCTTTTTCATGGATAGCTTTAAAGAAAGTAGAAGTAGGTATAATATTTTTGTGATACTGATATAAGAAGTTGGGGTAGTTTATATCTCATCTAATTTTATAGATAAAGGCAAGGTTGAGACCAAAAAAGAGTTTGGTGATGGTAAAGATAGGGCACAAGGGTGCTTTGAGGAAGACAGTAAAAGTTTAGAAGAGAGCCATTTAAAGTTGAATCTCTTATTTTGAACCTTTCTCTACTCTTATACATTTAAGAACCCCCTGCATAGAGAATGTTGCCCTCCACATTCAGAGGGAGTTTACCCACCTCAATTAGTAAGTCAGGAAATTGCTCCCAGGAAAGCCCACCTGTCAACCCAATCTAAACAGTCCTGTATTGTTTCCCTTCCCAGGTGATTCCTGAATGAGTGAAGTCAACAATTAAAACTAGTTGGCACACCCAGAGATTTAACTTCCTCCAGTGTGGACCCACCTCCTACTTTCCATCACTAAATTAATCAAAAGATGAATGCATTGGTTAGGTCAGAGCACTTATACTCTAATTACATCACAGACACTGAAGTAACCAAATGGAGAACAAGCCTTTAGCCACGAAACTTCAGGAAATAGTTTATATCCAAATCATAACAATGGATTGGTAATGGCATTTCAATTGTATTTTAATAAATAAAGACTGCCTGAAGGTCTGAGAGCAAAACAGTCCCACTGGTCAGCCTTACAGACCAGGTTATAGTAACACACACAGACACACACCTTTAATCCCGGTAGCCACAATGATACACACCTTTAATCTTAATAGCCACACTAGTTGTTTTAGAAATTGAGTGGTGTGTGCCCTTAATCCCAGCCCTAGAGAGGAATATAAAATGGGGGGGGGTGCAGCTCTCAGACTCAGTCTCATTTTGAGATTCCTGGAGGCAGGATCGACATTTCAGACTGAGGTCGAGGTAAGAGCTAGTGGCTGGCTATTTTGCTTTTCAGATCTTCAGGTTGAACCCCAATTTCTGATGGTTAAGAAACTTCAAGTAGCTTTAACATTATTGGAAATAGTTTAGGAACTGGGTTATTTTATACTATTTTAAATTGATTTTGTTTAATTTATTTTTTTATTGATTAGGTTTGGTTTATGAGAATTTCATACATGTATATAATGTATTCTGAATACTCTGTCTCTTTGTCTTGTCTTATCCCAATTCCTTTTACATTCGCCCACCCAATCCCTACCAGGCCTTTTCTCAGAATCATGAGTTTTGATAAGTTTTCATACACATACATGCTGTATTTTGAGCATATTCTCCCCCACATCTCTATATCCTCTGTTTTCTTGCTCTCCTCATTTTCCACTCTACCAGAGACACTTCTAATTCACAGATATAATTTTGCATATATATAAATTTACATATTTATATTAAGTCTAGAAAGCACAAATAACAGAAAACATGATATTTGACTTTCTGTAATTAATTCAATGTGGTTATCTTCAGTTGGATCTACCTTCCAGAAAATGCTACAACTTCATTCTTGATTCTTATATATGTATGCTACATTTTTCTTATTAATTTCACTGCTGTTGGACACATAGATTGGTTCTGTAATTTATCTATTGTGAATAGTGATGTAATAAAAAGTGATATTTGAGTACTTTTAGGGTATGTCTACTTAGGATCCTTTGAAAAATACATGGAAGTGTTAGTTACATCTGTGATGTGATATATATATATATATATATATATATATATATATATATATATATGGAGTGTTATATTTGGGTCATGTGGAAGACATATTGATATTTTTTTGATGAACCTTCATGATCATTTCCATAGTCACTGGACAAATTTACATTTTCACCAGCAATGTACACGAGTCCCCTTTTGTTTCAGGCTGGCAATTTGCTTTTTTTTTTTTTTTTAGATGATTGATTGACTAAAGCAAGATGGTGTACTGGCTACTTTTATGTTTACCACAAGGTGGGCTGTTTTGGGAAGAGGGAACATCAACTGAGTAAATGTCCCCCTACCAAATTGGCCTATGGGCAAGCCTGTGGTGCATTTTCTTGAATGATGTATGGGAGGTCCTAGCTCACTGAATACAGTGCCACACCTGGGCTGGTTATCCTGTGTACTATGACAAGGCACACTGAGTAAGCTTAGGGAGCAAGCCAGTAAGCAACATTCCTCCTTGGCCTCTGCATTAGCTCTCACTTCCAGGTATCTGCCCAAATTCCTGCCTTGAATGAAGGACAGTGGTCAGAATGTGTAAACTGAAGCAAACACTTCCCTCCCCAAGCTTATTTCCCTTGTTCTGGGTCTGATGATCACTTTTATCTTAGATTACATAGCTTTTAAAAAGCATGTTAGGTGTGACTAATGAGTAGACAAGAACAGAAGAGACATCAGTGCTGTTAGGTACCTATTCCTTTTGCCTGCTGCTAGCCAGAAGGGCAGAGGATTGGAAGAAATGGACGAATTGAGTAATGCAGGAAGAAGCTGAAGGTGAGGTGAGACAGGATTTTTTTTGGTTGTATATGATTGTAAAAGTGTTCCTGAAAAAATAGAGTTCCCCCCACATGTGTGTATGTGTGTGTGCATTTGTGCATGTGCACCTAGAATGATACCTTCCTTGGAAAGGTCAACATGCCCCATTGGTGGCGATAACTACTCCACCTCTTTACTTATCCCTGCTTCAGAATAATTTAGTCTCAGCAGGAAGTAACTTACTCTCCCCACGGGTGCAGCTGCTGTTATTCAAATAGCTCTTGCTGCCTTTTCCAGGCATTTGAAAATGGACTAAATCTGTCCCGCTGCTGCTTTGACTCCCTTTCTTTATTTCACAACTGCAGTTGCCTTTGGAAGCTATGTCTTTTCCCTGCTGCTAGCATCATATAGCATCATATTGAAAGTGAGCACACTAAGGTGGGGAGCATATTCTTTATTTATTTTGAGAGAGACCACTTATTAGCCAAACCTTTATTCTTCAATGGCTTGCTAGTGTTCAGACTGCAAAAGGTAGTCCCCTTTTAAATGTACCACATGGTGTAGTAGTTAAAGATATCATTGTTGCCTACCGAGGACTTTAACCTGCCAACTGCCTGGGGACATTCTGGAAAGAATTTCTGCAAAGAAATTAATTGTGCAACACATACACTCTAAGGAAAACACCTTTAGTCAAAAGAAAATCGTATCAAATGAGTTTTATATACCTTTGAGATTTGTCATTTACAACCTGTCTGGGATCCTAGAGATATCACATCATTATTTATCCTCTGTGCTGGACATCTGTTAGAGGACACCACATTCTGTAAGAAACTCTTTTGTTATCACTTATGTTGAAATTCTTGTTATGATAGTAATTTTTTAAGCATTCTATCTTCCCCCTGAATTTTCTGCTCTCAAATTCCTACTTTTTGTCATTGCCTTAGAACTGCATAATTTTGAGGTTCTCCAGAGTGAAAGAAACTGTAATGAATGGAGGAAGTTCTGAGTGAGTGAGTGTGTATTTTTGGCAGTAGCTTGCCTTGTTGGGGACTCCAAGACCAATCAAATCACTGGCAACATCATTACCCATATGGGCCAGGCTTAAGAAAAATGGCAAAGCTTCTCTCAGGAGTCTGAGTGTTTATGAAGGATTGTTGAGTGTATGCAAAGACTAAGAACTGCAGCTTCCTTCTCCCAGATGTCTACAGCTTGAGACTGTTAGCCTATAGAGACCTCCTACCAAGACTAGCAACCCTCTATCTGTGCTGCACCTAATAACCATATTGAGGTCCCAGGTTGAGGTGGTAGTGGTAGCATTAGAGAACACTACCAGGTCCCATCTTTACTATACATGTGTCGGTTCTTTCCTCATTGCCTTAACAAGTCCTAGTTAGGGTTCCCAAGCTGTTTGCGTGGTGGAAAGAAACACTAGGCTATGTATATCAACAAACAATAGGTGACTGATGATGGAATTTCCTCATAGATAATGGTGGCTGCACAGTTCCAAGAAGGGCTGTCTGGAGGCTGGAGACACCAAGATATTGGTTCCAGTTTGATGGACTGATCTAGGCCAACTGATTAGGTAATTCTTAGTTCAAGGCCAAACACTCCAGAAGCCAGGATACAGTGCTGCTAGCATAAGGCTAGAGAGCCTGGACTTGTGGCATTTATGACTGTGAGTGTAGGTGTGTATTTAGCAGATGGTGGGTGGGATTAGATGGTCTCCTTCAGCAATGCAGATAGACTTCACCTAGTCGACACATACTCATGTCTCATGTTTTAACTTACAAAAATATGCATTATTAAGCTGTATCATATTCCTTAATTGCTCTTGCATGGGCTTTTGCCATGTTGTGCAGCTACAGACCCAAAGTAATTGAAGCTCATTAATCATGAAATACAACCCTCAAAAGCAAGAGCTCAAATCTTTCCTAACTTCATTTGTCTCAGATTGTTGCTGTGATCAAATACCCTGACAAAACTAACTCAATGGAGGAAGAATTCATGTTTGCTCTTGATGGGAAACTCAAATAGCTAGAGCCTGAAGCAGTTGCTCAGAACACAGCCACAATGAAGAAGCAGTGAACAATCAGTGGATGCTGCTGCTCAGTTCTTTTTCCCGTTGCAGAGTTCAGGATACCTTCGAGGGGACAGTGCCACCAACAGTGGGCAGATCTCCCAACCTCAGTGAACATGGTGAAGACCACCAACCAGGTATGCCCAGGGAGTAATCTCAGCTAGATAATACCTCAGATGTAGATGAGGGGTCTTGTCTCCTAGGAGATTCTAGGCACTGACAATTTGAACAGTTGTATAAATAACTAAAGTCAATCATTCTCCTTCTCAGAGGTAGCCATGATTTTTTCATTGTCATTGAAAAAAATCATAAACTTCTTATTTAGTCAACATACTCCATGTTGTGTCCCAAATCTACTTTTACAATTTTATTTTTCACTACAAAGGATATATATTCTATAGTCCACTACACATGGCTTACTTGTCTTTCTTCAAATATATTTTCTTACCTCCATGTTTTTGGGCAGGCTATTACTTCAACTGGCTTACTTTCTCTTTTTTTTAACAAAAATTAATTTTACATCCTGGCCACAGTTTACCCTCCCTCCTCTCCTCCCATCTCCCCACCCCAGCACCCCCTCAATCCACACTACCTCTGTTTCCGTTCAGAAAGGGGCAGGCCTTCTATGGGTATCAACAAAGCATAGCATATCCAGTTGTGGTAAGACTAAGCCCCTCCCCTTGTATTGAGGCTGGGCAAGGCAATCCAGTATGAGGAATAGGGTCTCAAAAAAACTGCCTAAATAAAGCATTAGGGACAGTTCCTGCTTTCACTGGTAAAAATCCCATAAGTAGACCAAGCTACACAGCTGTCACATATATGTGGAGGGCCTAGGTAAGTCTTGTAGTTTAGCAGCAATGGTTAGGAAAGTAATATCATAAAACATAATTCACATGGGAAGTTTATTGGGGGAGGGGAGGAGGTACAGAGACCAGTCTCTGGGGGCAAGAATTGTGGGGAAGTTTGCCTTTTAAAGGAGGATATAGCAGATACACATAGGGAGAGCTCTATAAAGTGACTGCAGCTTGACGACCTATTCTGTCAGAACCCTGAGAGCTGACCAGTGTAAAGGCCTGAGTACTAACAAGCACACGAACATAGGGAGTGCTCTTGTTAGCTGAAGTTGAGGACCCTGAGGGCAAGCTATCTTTAATGCCTGAATGCTAACAGGTCTCATACAGGCTCTCTGGTTGTTATTTCAGACTCTGTGAGCTCCTATGAGCCAGGCTAGTTGTCTCTGGGTTTTCTTGTTAAGATCCCTCTGGCTCTTAACCCCTACAATCCTTCCTCCCTCTCTTCAGCAAGATTTCTCGAGATTGGCCTAATGTTTGGCTGTGGGTCTTTACATTTTTTTCCATCAGTTAGTAGATGAAGGCTCTCTGGTGATAACTAGGATAGCAACCAGTCTGATACAGGAGATGGCCAGTTCAGGCTACATATCCACTACTGCTACGAGTCTTAGCTGGGGTCATCCTGGAAGATTCGTGAGAGCTGCCATTGCATCAGGTTTCTACCTGGCCCCCAAATCCCCCGTTTCTAGTCAGCTTTCATTACTTTCCCACAACCCTTAAATTCCCATCCATATCTACCTCCAGTCCTCCCAGGAGGTCTCTTCTATTTCCCCTTCTCAGGGAGACCCATGCCCTCCTTAAGCCCTCCTTGTTATCTAGCCTCTCTAGTTCTGTGGATTGTAGCATGATTATTCATTACTTTACAGCTAATATCCACTTATAAGTAGGTACATATTAGGTTTATCTTTCTCAGTCTGGGTTAGCTCACTCAGGATGATTTTTTTCTAGTTCCCTTCATTTGCCTTCATATTTCCTGATGTCATTGTTTTGGGACTTAATCTACCTCAACACCCAGCTATACCACTCAGGCATATGCCCAAAGGATGCTCAATCATACCACAAGGACACTTCCTCATCTATGTTTATAGCAGCTTTATTTGTAATAGCCAGAACCTGGAAACAACCTCGATGCCCCTCATTTTCTCTCTTCCTATTGAGATGTTTTCTATTAAATTCTACGGCTACATCCTGCTACCTCCAGAGCCTTTCCCTGTTTCCGCTCTACCTCATCATCTATCCTCTTCAGTACATTTGTTCTATTCCATTTATCAGAGTCTTCTTTACATTATAGTGATTTGCATATTTGTCATATACCAGCACCTCCTCCATGCCCTGAAAAATTACAGAATTCTTGAAAGCAGGGATCATATCTCACCCCCAATTGCATCGTTCCTGCAGTATATAGATCTGTCAGCTGTACACAGTTGTGTATACAATTTAAGTGGATAAAATAACAAATGTAGCTGTGATTCTATTTGGGAAAGAGACCTCACACTTCAGCATTTAGATATATGTACTGAAGCATCTAAAACCATTTAGCATGACTCATTTATACTACTGGAAATCTCAACAAAAATGGTAAGCCATGTTTTCAAATGGTCAGTAACCCTTGCTCCTTTTTTGAAAACTACCTGGCTTTGTTTGTTTGTTTGCTTGCTTGCTTGTTTTTAAGAGGCCATTAGCCAATGGATATTGGATAATTGGTGGGGCAAGCTCTAAAGAATGTGGTAAACGAAGGGTCATATTCACAGAAGGAGATATGGACACAGTAATGCAGTAGAAAATCAGGACACACCTTTGTTTTTGCCATGGTTAGTTATTGAGCTGGTTTTCTCCTACTAAATTGACCAAACCATTTTTAAAGTCATTACATACCCTGAGTTATTTTGAAGAATTTGGTAATATGCCCTTAGAGATGAAGAATAGCATACAGTTCCCAAAAATAGATCTGATGAGTGAGTGCAGCTAATTCCTAGCATTACCAAATCAGGAAGCAGGAATGAATTGAGCTGAAAACCCTAACAGGAAAAGAAAAAAAAATGATGATGCTTCATTCTTAAAGTGGATGCTGTTTAATAAACGTCCCAAGGGTGGAAGTCTAAAGTGATGCTGTTCTTCTCACTCTACTCTCTATGTTTATCCAGCATGCTGCCTCTCGAAAACAACCGCTTCTAAGAACTGCCTGTGGGAAATATATTCTTTTGACTTCACTCATAATGCTTTTCATATTGACCAGTATTGTAAAATGTGGAAAGAAACAGTGCGAAGAAAATGCAAGAAAGATAGCAGAGGAACAGAAAGGAAAAGAGACAAAGACACTTTCTGGGTAATAATTTTGGAGATTCTCATTTAGATTAGAAAAAGTGGCATTCAGCATGCTACTGTTGACATATGGTTCACTCTATGACCCTCAGAACCAAGCAGTATGAATAATCCAAAGCTTGCCAGAATCCAAGACTTTCATATTAAAGTCATTCTTCCCCCTACCCCCTTGGGCATTATGTAGCTGCTTTGCTTTACAACAATGGAAATACATTTCCTGCCTCTTTTTTTTTAAATCTCTCTTTTTTAAAAAAAAAAATTCAAGAGCAAACTTAAGAGTCTAACTAAAATTTCTGCCTCAAAAAAGGGAATGGGAGTACTGAGGAGTATTTTTCTGTTTTTATTCATGACCCAGGTCACAGAAGAATAGTAACTTTGAAATCTTAAGAAAAATCAAAAGGCTTTTGTGTATCTGTGTTTGGAAGACACCAAATGGATATTTCGTATAGCTTAGAAGAATGCTTGATTTCAATTTGTTATGTGACCTCTATTATTAATGATCAAAGCAGAAGAATATTTGAAATAATTCTGTCCCCTTTGCCATGTGATTGACTGCTTTTGTATACTAAAGAATGTATTTCTATTCTACAGAATAAGAATAACTCAGAAAAACATATTTTTCTTTAGGTCTATACATGTCATCCCCACAGAAGCTGCAGAACAGTAGGGAGCAATAGTGACATTATACATAAAGATATCCAGATCCTGTCTTACTTGCCATGGACTTACATCCGAACTTTGTTCTCATGCCCAATACCCTTTAGCAATCAACTAGGAAGCCATGTGTGGTGGTGCAGTTCTGTCATTCCAACAATGACAGGCTGCTGAGGCAGGGGTATCTCAAACTTGAGGCCATTCTGGACTAACTAACAAGATAATATTGTTATGCCCAGATCCGTGAAGTCCCTCAAAAATCAACAAGAAGACCGAGTCCTATACGTAAAAGCAAAGTCTTTGTTTTATACAAGTTTGCAAACGGATTGGAATAATCGGAGAGCCCAAGCTCAATCAGAGTTGGGTTTTTAGAGTGGTAAAAGGTGGTGGTGAGAGATTTCTAAGGTTCAGGGCTCCTAATTGGCTGACATTTGTCTAGGGGTGTCCTAGTCAGTATGTGCTGGCAGGCAATCCTATCTACAACGGTTGGAACGTTAGGAATTTCCTTTGGATTATCTCTTCTTGGGTGGTGGCTGGGTAATCTCAGTTTGTAGTCCTTCCTGCAACCAGGTATTGCATCCTGGTAAACTACTGAGGCTCAGGCCTTTATTAAGCTTATCACGGCTGGGTCCTACACTGGCAGGTGACAATGGTGGGAAGTTAAGAACTTCCTTTGGGTGGTCTGTTCCTATTAAGCTTATCATGGTTGGCTGAGTATCTGAAAATAAAAGCAAACAATAAAAGCAAATTAACAACAAAACTGACTAGTGTCCTTGTCTTAGTGTGTCCTTAAACCGTGATCGCTCTCCACATCACTATTATACCACTTCAAATTCATGAAAGGAAAAAATAATACTCTCTGCAAAACCCTTCAGTATTTCCCCACTGTAGGATACCTTCAGTCTGGCATTCAAGAACATCTGTGATTTGACTCTTATTCATCATTCTTGTTTGCCTACCACTAAGGACTCCCTGGCTTGTACTTATGTTACAGCCATGCATACAAATGTTATATGCTTATAAACACAACCAACATATACGCTCTGATTCTGCCTTGTTCTTTCTACCGCTGTTGCTATACTTCATCTGTACCAGCTGCCTCTTTGTGTTCACCTGTGTTAGGAAGCAGAAATCCTACCCATATTGTAAGGCCCTGTTTAAATATCTCCTGTCCCACAGCGTTACCTTTGATACAATTTTTAACCTTTTTACTCATGTTATTTTCCCTTTGTTCATGAGGCTACTTCATAATCCCATAGCAGTATAGAAGCTGTTCTCATATACACCAGTTGCCAGTAATCCCTTGTTGTACAATGAGAATGAACCTTCATGTCTGCCCCTGGATCACAGAGCTTTTCTCTCGTAATCATTTGCAAATGTCCCCACTGTTCTGGTTAAGGAAATGCACATCTTAGCAACCTTTCCACACACGAAGGGAACCTGGCCCCTTATTATTCATGAAATAGAATAAAGTTCATTAATAGAAACCAATAGGTTGGGAAGAAGAGTTTGGTCTCTGGATTAGTGTTTCAAGTTGGCATAGCACAGCAGGACAGTTATCCTCTCAGATATTTGAAGGAATGACCTCGCCATCAATTTAGCCGGTGGAATGTGTGACTCTGCATGAGACAAAGCCTTAGATGCATCAATACAACCATGCTGGCAGACCAGAGATAAAAATCTGTTTAGTTTCCAGGAGCATTTGCATAAATCCCAGAACTCAAGCCCCAGGTGCCAACAATGCTCAGAATAATCTTTACCGTTGTCTGAGGGTTTAGAGATCTCCTACTGATAAAAGGTATTATTTAGCATTTCTTGACTCGCCATTTAAAAACAAATGTCCTGTGAGTACAAAGAAAGGCTTGAGAGTTCCCCTCCCTGTTTGTTTGCTGAGTTAAGCTGGCAGGCAACCACCAGAGGGAAATTGATGTCTGTTAGTGTCACAGGTGTGATTTTTGCAAGCTCTCTTTCTGGAAAGCATCCAGGATGTCACTGTCGTGAAGCCTGGTTTCCTGTACGAAGCTGTAAGCCAGCAAGGCCTAAAAGCCACTTGAGAAATAAACACAA
Source organism: Ondatra zibethicus (assembly GCA_004026605.1). Taxonomy (NCBI): domain Eukaryota; kingdom Metazoa; phylum Chordata; class Mammalia; order Rodentia; family Cricetidae; genus Ondatra; species Ondatra zibethicus. Next base: position 52,148 of record PVIU01008506.1, read on the forward strand.
ATGACAAAAGAGTAATTTGGGGAGTATTATTTATAGAAAAATCATACATTTCTCTAAAGAGAAAACTTAGAAATTTGTCATTTGTGGGTTCATTAGCAGCTCCTCTCTGTGGAAAGAGTAAAGAGCCAAATGATTTGATTGCGTGGGTGGTCTGACAGCAACATCTGTCACCCATTGGCCTCACATGTCACACAGCTGATCTGACTGCCTGGTGTAGTGTTGCCTTCCTCCTTCATTGCTCCATTCATACCCCCTCTTAAAGCTGTGCCAACATTAGTGGAGATTTTTAAAACAGTTCCTTCCCTCCCATGTTTGATTGAAGAGCTGCAAGGGAGGTAGGCATGAATTCAACCACACTAGGTCAATAAATAATAATTGGGCTAAAGAGCTAGAATTTTATTCTAGAAACATGGAAAGTGAAGAGTACCTGATAACTATCCATTATTTCTTCAAGGAACGTCCATATCTGCATATATTCTGAAAGACCGTGTGAACTATACCACATAAGGATGGGTGCCTTATGAACAAAAGAAACAAGGCAGTGCTGTGTACTACAATTGTGCTTTTATCACAGTGCTTTGCTTACATGGATGCATCAACGTTCGTGAAACAAAAGTTAAACTAATGGAAAGGCCTTTTGATGTAGGAGCGCAGCCAAACTTTTATTTTGTGCCCATGAACATTTTGCATCTTTGAGATAGTTACCCTAACCCTAAACCTAAGCTGACCATGCTGTGTGTTGGTTTGTTGAGTGTTTGCCCCTGAAACTTATTCCTCAGATAGAAAGACTGCCTCTTCCCTTCCATGGATGTGCTGTAATCTGAATAGCTGTTAACAAAATCTGTCAGCAACATTACTGTTGATGAACACTCCACAGAGTGAATTAATTTTGTTATTTTTTTTCTAGTGGCTAGAACTTCCTGTACTCATTGGAACACCCTGTTCTCAGCTTAATAAGCAGTGGTGCAACCAGCAAAATTCTCCATACTTTTTGTTTGTGTCATTTTGAAAAGTCAGTTTATTCATGTTTATATAAATAGTACTGAATAGTAGTGCCCTTGTGGAACATTCATTTCTTGAGTCTCCTTTCAGAGACGTTGCATAACTAGGACTAAGGAAGAGTAAGATATAATATCTGGAGGAAAACCTAGGTCCTCACTAATTCTGTAGGCATAGTAACTTAGACTTTTATTTGAAATGGAATAGTATACTGCATTGGCTCTGACTTTCTAATTTATTCATTCATACATTCAATAAATATTTATCGAATGCTTCCTATATTCCTTGTACTATTTTGGCATTTGAGATGCAACTGTTAACAAAAATTCTCAGGCTCACAAGGCGTGCTGGTTAGGGTTTTTGTCAACTTGACAAAAGATAGGTTCATGGGAAGACGAAACCTCAATTGATAAAATAACTCCCTCAGATTGCCCTGCAGACAAGCTGGTGGTGTATTTTCTTGGTTAATTATTGATGTGTGTGTGTGTGTGTGTGTGTGTGTGTGTGTGTGTGTGTGTGTGTGTTTGTGGAGGGGGGATGCTCACCCTGAACAGGTGGTCCTGGGTTGTAATAAAAAGAAGTCTTGGGCGGGGTGGGGGGGCAAGTCATAAGCAGTATTCCTCAGGTTTCTGCTTTGACTTTCTGCTTTGACTTCCCTGCATGATGGAATGTAAACTATAAGATGAAATAAACCATTTACTTCCCAGATTACTTTTGGTCATGCTGTTGATCATAGCCATAAAAACACACTAGAACACATGGAAAAGAAGAAAAATAAGCTAATACAATCATGGGTTAAATGACATATTTACAGACTGGATAATTGACATGAAGAAACTAAAACAATGGGGCAAGTTGGAGAGTACTTAAGGGAAACGTGGGTTCTTAATACAAAAAGTATGATTTATAACTCAAATCTCTTCTCTTTTCTCAAATAGGCTTGATTTATAATGAAATTATGTGATAAGCTATAATATCTATTCTTGTTTTTACACACACACGTATAAGGAGGAGGTAAGATAAGGAGAGATAAAATAAGTCGATCATATGATTATCTGAGAGGACCAATTCCCAAGTACAAATCATTTGACTTACAAGGATCTCCAGTTAGACTCTTGAGCTTATTTTAAGACAGACAGAAAAATGACGTTGTGGCTGGAACATTGCAAGCAAGTGGACAAATAGCATTATTTACTAGATAAGTGGTTCTCAAAGTATGGTCAGGTACCTTGGTAGTCATAGACATAGCTAGCAAGCTGTTTTGTTGAGTTTAAGGGATAAGAGACTGTGCTGTCAGACACCCAATTTAAGTAGGTCCTGATAGTTCTTTGATCATGAAAATTGAGAGAGCTTATCCAATGCAGTGATTCTCAAAGAATGATCCTTAGGCCAACAACACCAATATCAATCTAGAAACTTGTTGGGAGTGCAAATTCTCAACCCTCCCCCTGACCTACTGAAACAGAATTCTAGGGCTGGAGAACATGAACTGTGTAGTAATAAGTAAGCCAGGTCATTGCGTTTCAAGAGTTTGGACTCCCTAGCCCACAACAGAACTGACGAGGTAGATAGTTTCAGTTCTGCTGGGAAGAAGTTGCTTCTCACTTAGAAGGTGCGCTGCCTAACCATGCCCTAGGAAAAAAGACAAAACTAAATTAATTCATTCTTCCTGCTCAGATTCAGAATAAACGGCAGTACCTTTTTAGGTTGTATATAAACTAAAACTAACCCTGTAGATTAAGGACTTTCATCATTCCCATTAGATTGATGAAGAAAAAGAGACACACGTAACTTACTTGTCTGAGGGAAGACATGAATCAAGGCAGTATGATTGTATAGTCACAACAATAGTTATTCTTCTTTGCTGTCTATGTCTCCGTATACCTAAGAACACTGGGAATGATTTAATTTCAGGTAATATTGCACAACAAATTCCCTCCTATCCTAGTTTGTTTTCTATTGCTATGATAAATGTCTTGGTCAAAACAGCTTGGGGAAGAAAGGGGTTATTTCATCTTTTAGCTGAACACAAGGCGGGAACCTGGGGGCAGGAATTGAAACAGAGGCCATGGAGGAGTGCTGCTTAATGACTTGCTCACCCATGGCTTACTCAGCTTGTTTTTAAACTCAGTCCTGGATTAACAAGCCAGAGATGGTACCACGTACAGTGGACTGGGCCCTCCTACATCAGTCATTAATCAAAAAGCAGGAGCAGCAATAACAGCTCCACAGACAAGCCTTCAGGCAAATCTGAGAGAGGCATTTTCTCATCTGAGGTTTTCTCTCTTCAGATAACCCTAGTTTGTGTCAAGTTGACAAGAAAATAACCAGCACACCTCCCCTTTTAACTCCAACTTAAACAGATGGAATAATGATCATAGAGGTCATGGAGTGAGTCTTCTAGTCCAAAACTCTGAAACGTGAAAAGGCTTGTCTAAGATTACATAGCCAATCAAGTGTTAGAACTAATATTTAAATATCAGATCTCCAAATTTCAACTCAGTATTAACAAATTTCCATTGGAAAACAAAAACAAAACTTGATATACTGAAACCAAAAACCAAAACCAAACAAACAAATGACAACAGCAAAAACCTCAGAGAACATATCTAGCAGCTTGTGTGCTTACCAGTGTCCTTTTTTCTTGCCATTATTAGCACAGACAGAGATTTTCCTGCTGATAATGCCCATGGGGGGCAATAGAACAGGGCAATAGATGCAAACACTAGTCCCCCACATACAGAATTTGTCAGTCTAAGGTGCAAGAGCTGAACATTAGGTTCTACTAACATTGTCTTCACTTGTCAACTACATAAAACCAAGAACACAGCAAAAGCTAAGTAACTTTTCAACCAGCTCTAACTTTTCTCTTTGTTTGCTTAGCTTTGTTTCTAACTGTGCCTCTCCTGTCATCTCTAGTAAAATATGTCCAGAAAATGTATAGAAGTTGATGTTCTGTCCAGTCTTAAAAGCCTATCCATTTATCAGTATGGTGATTTCTCAGAAAATTAGGAAACAACCTTCTTCAAGACCCAGCAATACTACTTTGGGGAAGATATCCAAAGGATGCTCAATTGTGTCACAAAGACATGTGCTCAACTATGTTCATAGCAGAATTGTTTGTCATAGCCAGAACCTGGAAATAACCTAAGTGTCCCTCAACTGAAGAATGGACAAGGAAAATGTGGTACATTTACACAATGGAGTACTACACAGCAGAAAAAAAAACGACATATTGAAATTTGCAGGCAAATGGATGGAGCTAGAAAACATCATATTGAGTGAGGTAACCCAGACCCAGAAAGACAATTATCATATGTACTCATTCATAAGTGGTTTACAAACGTAAAGCAAAGAAAACAAGCCTATAAACCACAATCCCAGAGAACATAGACAACAATGAGGACCCTAAGAGAGACATACATGGATATAATCTACATGGGAAGTAGAAAAGGACAAGATCTCCTGAGTAAGTTGGGAGCATGGGGACCATGGGAAAGGGTTGAAGGGGAGGGGAGAGGCAGGGGGGAGCAGAGAAAAATGTAGAGCTCAATAAAATCAATAAAAAACAAAAAAGCCTATCCATTTAAGATTAAGGACTTGCCACAAAACTTCAGCAATGAAAGATAAAATTCTCCATTTAGACATATAAATGTGACCAACTTTTTTGCCTGTATCTTCTAGTCTACATTTATGAAAGTATGATGTATAATTTAAGTTCTTAATATCAAATGTGCTTTTGTATAATAAAATTCTGTATTAATAAAATGTACCTCAGCTTGATTTTCATTATCAATTTATTAACTATTCGTGTCACTTCTGTTTATTACAATGTACAAATAAAATAAATTATTAATTCTGATTTAAGATCTACCTCATGATTTTTTTCATTACAATTACCCAAGGTATTTTTGGATGCCTCTATGAATAAAGGAGTATAATAAAAAATTGTATTCTATAGAACAAATGCGATTATAAAATATACTTTTTACTTATTGGGTCTCCAAACAACTTCTGCTTAAACATAATGCAAATATTCCTCAAAATATACTTGGATGCATTTTAACATAAGATTTGTTTAATTCTTGACTTTCCCTGAAGTACAGTGATTATACAACAGAAGAATGTTCCCCTAACATTTCCTGAAGTGGAACTTTTACTAGTAGATCATTTCTCAAATTTATTTGAGATTATAGACTAGAGCATCTGGTGAGAAATAATGCCCATCTCCTTAGGATCTATGGAAAAATATTTTACTCAAATATCAACTTTCTCCTTTGCCCTCTCTTGGCTTTTTAGTAAAAGTATGACTTTAGCAAAGATTGCCTTAATATTAAATATGAGTCCTTTTGCTTTAGTGTTGATTTAGGTTTTGTGCTGCAACAAAAGACATTTTTAAACTGATATAGTTCCTGAAAATTGTGTCACTGACCAGGAGTTAGTTACAATGTCGAAATTCTGAGTGTACAATTAGTTTTAATTAAGAGCTAGTTGGATTTTCAGGTAAATTGGTATGTTACTTTGCTGACACACTATCTGTATTGTTGTAGCTTGAGGAGTTTCTATAAAGGGTTTTAATATTTCTGGTCACTGTTTAACAAGATTTAGGGCAATTTACTTGTGTTTTAAGTAGAAGAAATCCTTATGACAACACAGAACATCTCAGGGAGGTGGGGAAGAATTTTTAATTTTATTTATTAATTAATTTTACCTGCACATAAGTAGTTTTGTTTCAGCAAATGTGTAGATACACAATATTATAGCACCATTGCTACTATTGTTCTCTAACATTTTAGAAGGTTTATCAGACAATAGGGTATCCACCTAGCATGGTTTATTGCAGAGCTGAGGATTTGTCCTGGACAAGACCAAAACAGAAAAGTCTTAGGCAAAAAGATGGTTAAAAGATGTGGTGGTCTGAATCTAATTCACCCCCATAAGCTCATAGGGAGTGGAATTAATACTAAGTATGGCTTTGTTGGAGTGGGTATGACCTTGTTGGAGGAAGTGTGTCATTTTGGGGGTGGGCTTTTAGGCATTCTATGTTCAAGCTACACTCAGTGTAGATACAGTTCATTTCCTGCTGCCTGTGGATCAAGATGTAGAACACTCAGCTCCTTCTCCAGCACCATGCCTGTCTAAATGTTGCTATGTCCCGCATGATGTTAATAGACTAAACCTCTGAAACTGTAAGACACACCAATTAAATGTTTTTCTTTATAAGAGATACTGTGGTCATGGTGTCTGTTAACAGCATTAGAAACCTTAACTAACACAAGTTCATGCCAGGGACTGGGGTATTGCCGTGATAAGCCTGACAATATTTTCATTTGGAGGAATTTGGAGTTTGGTACTTTGGGTTAGGAAAGCAGGATTTGAACTGTGGGAGCTGGGTTCAAGGGATTTCAGAGGAAAAGAATTTTAATATGTTGCCTAAAGATCATTCTTGCAATATTTTGGTGAAGAATGTAGTTGCCTTTTGCCCTTGTCCAAAGAGTCTGCCTGAGGTTAAAGTGAAGATATTTGGATTAATTCTGTTGGCAGAGGAAATCTCAAAACAGCCTTGTATAAAATTTGAAGTGGGGTTATTAGTGTTAGCTCTAATAATGAGATTTATAATAAAAAGGACAAGCTGAGCAATAAAAAAATACAAAATGTACAATTTGAGAAGAAAAGGAACACCAGGAAGTGGAATGGAGCTAAGTCCTGTGTTCAAGGTCATGGTGTATATTCATAATAATAGAAATCCTAAGACACCTGAGTTTAAGAAAGTAGTTCTGATATGGAAAGTAGTTCTGATATGACAATACAAATGATTTATATCCAACTAATTCTTGAACTTGAAAAAGTATAATTTGAAGATCTAATTCAATTCCAATCAAAATACTAGGGCCTTTTTTTTTTTTTTACAGACATAAGAAAAACAATCCAAAAATTCTTCTAGGGACACAAAGAACAAGTCAGTGACTCCCCTGTAATCCCATCACTGGGAGGGAGGCAGAGGATTGCTAAAGTTCAAGGCCTGTCTGGTCTATATAGAGTTCTAATGCAGAAGTATATTATCAAGGATCTATCTCATACACACACACCCATGTATGAGTTCAACACGGTGACATGTGCCTGCAATTCTAGCAAAGAAAAAGGGTGTCTGTCCATGCTGGCTTGGAACTATGTAACTCCTGAAGACCTCTAAATTACTGAGATCCTTCTGATTCAGCCTCTCAGCTTCTGGGAGTTCAGATACCCACCACATTCTGTTGCCATTGCTGTCATTTTTTAGGTATCTTCATAACTTTGAGAAAATCTCAATCCTGCAGGGCATGCTGAGGAAGGGTGGCTAAACAGTAGCCCCCCCCTATCGACCTTGCTGCCCGAAGCCTTTTCACCTGAATTATTGCCCAGATGACCCAGTTGCTGCCAGCCCTGCATTTTTCCACACTGTCATTAAACATATGATTAATTCCAACCCTTGACACCACAGAAACAAAAGGAGCATATATTAAAACATTACACAGCTTGATATGGTAGCACACATCTTTAATCCCAGCATTTGAGAGACAGAGGCAGGAAGATCTCTGTGAATTCCAGGCGTGGTGAGACCCTGTCTCAAATCAAAGGAAAACAGAGCAACAAACATGTTAGGCACTAGGTAGATGCTCAAACAAAGATCAGGCATGAGGGCATATGCTTGTACAGCCACCAATAATGTCATGGATTCTAGGCAGCCTGAGCGTCCAAGTGAGACTCTGTCTCAAAGGGCATAGAGGGGGAACAGGCGGATCTCTGTGAGTTCGAGGCCAGTCTGGTCTACAGACTGAGTTCCAGGACAGCTAGGGCTACACAGAGAAACCCTGTCTGGGGATGAGGGGTCATAGAGGGGAGAATGTTGTAAGCGGAATTTACAGGATGGTGGATAGGATTTATAATATGTATTAACGGCTAAAATGGCGTCCCTGATAGGATGGACAAGGGATGAGAGTAGGTGGGGAATTACATTTAGAGAAGTCATGCCACATTAAGGAATTGGAATGTGATGTAGTCACTAAAGAGTTCAAGTGTTTGCCAGCAGTGGTGGTGCATGCCTTTAATCCCAGCACTCGGGAGACAGAGGCAGGCGGATCTCCGTGATTTCGAGGCCGGCCTGTTCTACAAGAGCTAGTTCTAGGACTGTTACACAGAAAAATGTGTCCTTAAATAAACAAATAAAATAAATAATAAAAGAAAAAAAGAAAGAAAGGAGGGAGGACTGGATGTGGTGGTGCATGCCTTTAATCCAGTAGATGGGTCTCTAAGAGTTTGAGGCTAACCTGGGCTACACAATAAAACCCTGTTTCAAAAAACAAAACAATAAGAAAAAACCCTGCGTGTTTTAAGTAGTAAAACAATTTAAAGATGATGACCTTGTGACAAATAAGGGCTTGTTGTTGGAGGTTGCTTGTTCGTTTCCCGGCTGCTTGGACTTCTGAAATAATCACACAAAAACTATATTATTTGCAATACTGTCTGGCCAATAGCTTAAGTGTATTTCTAGCTAGCTCTCATATCTAGAATTAACCCATTTCCATTATTTTATATATTACCACGAGGGTCATGGCCTACAGGCAATGTTCCAGCTGGCAACTTGCGTCTTTCCCCTCTGGGAGAGATGCCCTACATGGTGTTTCGACACTGCCTTCTTTCTTCCAGCATTCAGTTTTGTTTTCCCCCGCCTAGCCCTGCTCTACACTATCACAGGCCAAGGCAGATTTCTTTATTAACCAATGGTATTTATAGCATACAGAGGGGAATCCCACATCAAGGACTACATCACATTTCTAGGTCAGCTCTGTGAGTAAACTGTTTCAGGGGCAGGGAGACTGCTTGATGCTGACACCTGGGGCTTACACGGTGAAGGGGAGAATGGTCTACACAAGTTGTCCTCTTATCTCCATTGTGTCTCTCCCCCAAATAAAACTAGAATATTTTCAGTTAAAAAATTCAAAACACATGTACCCTCTACTTTCAGAGCTAAAGTTGATCTGTTATAACCGAACAGCCCACGAAACTTTACGTATTAATTTTTGCTGGGCTGGAGAGATGGCTCAGCTGTTAAGAGCACTAGCTGCTCTTCCAGTACACCTGGGTTCAGTTCTTAGCACCTACATGGCAGTTTACAACTGTCTTTAACTCTAGTTCCAGGGGATCTGACATCCACATACAGACATACATTTAAACGAAACACAACAACCCAGCACGTGAAAGAATAAGTCATTAAATTTTTTCTGTCCCTGTTTTGAGCAATAGCAGTCACCAAAAACAATGGCAGAGTAGTCTGGCTTCAGGATCAGATTTTCCAGAATTGACTGAGGAGGCCTTTACCAATTGGAGTGGCAGGCCTAGATGGAGCGGGCAGTAAGGGTTACTGCACTAACTTTCTTTTTGTAATCCACCCCCCCCCCAGAGACAAGGTTTCTCTGTAGCTTTGGAGCCTGTCCTGGAACTAGCTCTTGTAGACGAGGCTGGCCTCGACCTCACAGAGATCTGCCTGCCTCTGCCTCCTGAGTGCTGGGATATAGATGAAACAATCCTGAACCAAAAGTATCTTTAGGAAATATCAAATATTTCATTTCAAGCTGTCCTACAAAGCTATAGTAATAGAAATAGCTTGGTACTGGTACAAAACTAGATACATAGATTCATGGACTAGAATTGAGGATCCAGATATAAGTCCACACAACTACAAAAACATGATATTTAAAGAAGATGCAAAATAAATCTCTTGGAGAAAAGAGAGTACCTTCAGCAAATCGTGCTGGGAAACATTTATTTCAATATGGACAAAAAACAAAGCACATACAAAGCTCTCATTCTACATATAATGTAACTGGGCATAATCACAAATGACTGTATGTTTTACTAGGAGCACTTCCATGTCCATTGCTGCTCTACTCTCATTGACTAGGAAATGGAACCCTCCAACATGTCATCATTTGATTAATGGGTAATAAAAACGTATTATATATACCAGTAGGATATTACTCAGGTGAAAAGAAATAATAAAATTAGTAGGTAAATGAATGAACAGAGATCCGCCTGCCTCTGCCTCCTGAGTGCTGGGATTAAAGGCATGTGCCACCATGTTTAGCCTGAAGTACATGTGAAAGTCAGCAAACAAGTCGTGAGTGGGTGGCTACATTCAGGGAGGATACGATAGCAGATTATAGGTGAGAAAAAAGTAGAGAGGAGGAATATTGGGTACCCAAATGTTCAAGCAGGTTGTGATAGAGAAGAGAAAATGAGGGGATAAAGGAAGATAAAACAAATGGAGTATGCATGAAGAACTTTCATGGAAATCTATGCTCTTGTAACCCAAGTAAAACTGTAATAAACATGGCTAGTAGGACACAAGTGATATGAAAGAATAGGGTAGTATCAGAGAAGTGTTCTATGAAAGTGTGCTACTTTTACAATTTTCCCATATCACTTGCTTGTCAAAAGCCAGTATGGTTAGCATTAAAGGAAATATATTGTTCTGATTTTCAATATGTACTTCTAAGCAATATAGCATGTCTTACTTCCCACTGAACAGTGTGCATGGGAGTCAGCACATACTTGTCAGATCTAGACTATCAGGTACGTTCTGATATTACTAACTCTTTTGCCATGATAAAATAATTTTATCCTTAATTGAAACATTGGGAAGTTACTAAATATATGTAACTCATAGAGGTAAATGTAGACAAAACATTAACAAGAGTGCCTGAAATAGAATTCTTGCTTTCACTACTGTAGGTATCTTTTCTTTTTGGATCAACATATTATTAATTCTTTGAGAAATTCATACATTATATTTTTATCACTTTTACTCAATTTTCTATCTCATGGATTTCCCCCATTGTCTGATCTTTTAATTTCATGTCCCTTTCTTAAAATTTAATAATCCATTGAGTCGAGTACATGCTTCCTATGTACTCCTGGTATGGGGCTATTCACTGGAGCATGGTGTCTTACCCGGAGTTGCACCCTTATAGAAAACTGACTTTTCCTTCCCCAGAAGACACCAACTATTCACTATTTGTAGCATGTCGGTTATAAAGGGGAACTTGTGACTACTTTCCTCCTCCGTGCTAGAGTATGCATGGCTTGATTATGTACAAGCCTTGTTTGCAAGCATAGCCTGTGAGTTTCTGATTGCAGCAGTCCTGTCAAGTCCAGAAGACACTATTTTGCTCTGGTCTTCCATGAATTCTGCCCCTTATAATCAGTCTTTCTGCTACATCTTCTGTGATGGTCTCTGAGCTTGTAGAGAGGGTATGATATAGATATCTCATTTGTGGCCTGGCACTGCATAGTTACTAATTCTTCTTTTTTTTTGCCTCAAAAGGAATAAAAGAGAGTTTATTCTGGAGCCAAATTTGAGTGACCATAGCCCAGGAAATCCCAGGTCACCCCGTGTTCCAATGTAGAAACAGTTTCATAGAGTTTTTGCAGTAACATAACAAAGATGGCTATAAATCAAGGCATTTGAAAAGCGCTCTTGTCCTGTCACTTCTTCCGGTCCACCCAGGAATCCTCTCAGAAGAGGTTTGCCTCTAGCGTCCTCCACTGTGGCAAAATGGTGGCCTGATTGCTGGTTGAATCCTAGTGAGATCAATGAAACTGCCAATACCAGCTCCTATTAGCTGATCTGGAAGCTGACCAAAGACAGATTGGTCACCTGGAAGCCTTTGACCATTCTTGGGCCAGATGCTGGAGAAACACCTTGGCCCGATGGAAGGGCACACGAAAGCAGAAGGGTACTGCCGAGTCTCCAATGCCCAAGAAGGTGACTTAGGAAAGAAGCATGTCGAGTCTGAACTGGCTTCTCAGAAGATAACCATGTATCCAAGGAGACTGACTGCGGTGTGTACCATAGCCTGAAGGGGTAGGGAAATGTGTTAGGGTGCCTCACCTGTAAAATAGACTCCTCAAGATCACAGAGGCCCTTGCTGAGGCATCATAGGAAGGACAGTCTGTCTCGACTTGGGCAAACAGCTTCAGGAAGAAGAGACACCAGGAAAGGAACAGGAGCTATGTGATACAACGATTTCCTCATCCCTAAAGGGCCACAGCCATCTTCTTCCCTGGTAGACCCCTGCAGGAGAGAGACAGCCCTTTGCTGTGTCCACTAATAAACACAGTTCTGTCTTTTGAAGGTCAGACTCCGGTCTCTTTTACCTTCTGTCTCTTTATGCTGCCTTAGAAACTAACAAAATGTGTTAATAAGCTGATTCTCATGGAACACATCCAGAAACTAAAGTCAGACAAGGCCAGCAAGAAGCTCCTGGCTGACGAGGCTGAGGCTCATGGGTCTAAGGCCAAGAAAGCATCCATTCTTCCATTGAGGTGCATCTAGGTTGTTTCCAAGTTCTGGATATTACAAATAATACTGCTATGAACATAGTTGTACAAATGCTTTTATAATATGATTGGACTTCTCTTGGGTATATTGCCAAGAGTGGTATTGCTGGATCCTGAGGTAGATTGATTCCCAATTTCCTGAGAAACTGCCACACTGATTTCCAAAGTGGTTGCACAAGTTTGCATTCCCACCAGCAATGGATGAGTGCCTCCCTTACTCCACATCCTCTCCAGCATAGGCTATCATTGGTGTTTTTGATTTTAGCCATTCTGACAAGTGTAGGATGGTATCTCAAAGTTGTTTTGATTTGCATTTCCCTGATCGCTAAGGAAGTTGAACATGACTTTAAGTATCTTTTGGCCATTTGAACTTCTTCTATTGAGAATTCTCTGTTCAGTAACCCATTTTTTAATTGGGTTATTTAGAATTTTAATGTCTAGTTTCTTGAGTTCTTTATATATTTTGGAGATCAGACCTTTGTCTGATGTGGGGTTGGTGAAGATCTTCTCCCATTCAGTCGGATGCCTTTTGTCTTAATGACCGTGTTCTTTGCTTTACAGAAGCTTCTCAGTTTCAGGAGATCCCATTTATTCATTGTTGCTCTCATTGTCTGTGCAACTGTGGTTATATGTAGGAAGTGGTCTCCTGTGCCCATGTGTTGCAGTCTACTTCCCGTTTTCTCTTCTATCGGGTTCAGTGCGGTCAGCTTTATATTGAGGTCTTTAATCCATTTAGATTTGAGTTTTGTGCATGGTGATAGATATGGATCTATTTTCATTCTCCTACAGGTTGACATTCAGTTATGCCAGCACCATTTGTTGAAGATGCTTTTTTTCTTCCATTGTATAATTTTTGTTCCTTTGTCGAAATCAGGTGTTCATAGTTTCGTGGGTCAATATCCGGGTCTTTGATTCAATTCCATTGGTCGACGTCTCTGTTTTTATGCCAATACCAAGCTGTTTTCATTACTGTAACTCTGAAATAGAGTTAAAAGTCAGGCATGGTAATGCCTCTGGAAAATTCTTTATTGTATAGGATTGTTTTGGCAATCCTCGGTTTTTTTGTTTTTCCATATAAAGTTGATTATTGTTCTCTCAAGGTCTGTGGATAATTTTGTTGGGATTTTGATGGGGATTGTGTTGAATTTATAGATTGCCTTTGGTAGAATTGCCATTTTTACTTGTTGGTCTTACCAATCCAAGAGCATGGGAGATCCTTCCATTTTCTGGTGTCTTCTTCAATTTCTTTCTTCAAAGACTTAAAGTTCTTGTCGAATAGATCTTTTACTTCCTTGGTTAGTGTTACCCCACTATACTTTATGGCTATCATGAAAGGTGAAGTTTCTCTGATTTCCCTCTCTGTTTCTTTATCCTTTGTGTATAGTAGGGCTACTAATTTTTTTGAGTTGATCTTGTATCCTGCCACCTCACTGAAGGTATCTATCACCTGTAGGAGTTCTTTGGTAGAGTTTTTGGGGTCATTGATGTATACTATCATATCATCTGCAAATAACGAAAGTTTGACTTCTTCCTTTCCAATTCGAATCCTCTTGATCTCCTTATGTTGTCTTATTGCTATTGCTAGAACTTCAAGCATTATGTTGAAGAGATATGCAGAAAGTGGACATCCTTGTCTTGTTCCTGATTTTAATAGGATGGCTTTGAGTTTCTCTCCATTTAATTTGATTTTAGCTGTTGGCTTGCTGTATATTGCTTTTATTATATTTAGATATGATCCTCGTATCCCTAATCTCTCCAAGACCTTTATCATAAAGGGGTGTTGAATTTTGTCAAATGCTTTTTCAGCATCTAATGAAATGATCATATGGTTTTTTTCTTTCAGTTTATTTATATGATGGATTACATTGATATATTTTAATATGTTGAACCAGCCCTGCATCTCTGGGATGAAGCCTACTTGATCATAATGGATGATTTTTTTGATGTGTTCTTGGATTCGGTTTGCCAGTATTTTATTGAGAATTTTTGCATCAATGTTCATGAGTGAGATTGGTCTGTAATTCTCTTTCTTGGTCGGATCTTTGTGTGGTTTTGGTATCAGGGTAATTGTAGCTTCGTAAAAAGAGTTTGGCAATGACTTCTGTTTCTTATTATGTGAAACACCTTGAGGAGTATAGGTATTAGCTCTTCTTGGAAGTTCTGGTAGAATTCTGCATTTAAACCATCTGGTCCTGGGCTTTTTTTGTTTGGGAGATTTTTGATGACAGCTTCTATTTCCTCAGGACTTATAGGTATATTTAAATTGTTCACCTGGTCTTGATTTAATTTTGGTATGTGGTACTTATCTTAAAAAATGTCCATTTCTTTTATATTTTCCCACTTTGTGACATACAGGATTTTGTAGTAAGACCTAATGATTCTCTGAATTTCCTGAGTGTCTTTTGTTATGTCCCTCTTTCCATTTCTGATCTTGTTAATTTGCGTGTTGTCTCTCTGCCTTTTGATTAGTTTGGATAGGGGTTTGTCAATCTTGTTGATTTTTCTCAAAGAACCAGCATTTTGTTTCATTGATTCTTTGGATATTCATTGTTTTTTGTGTTTCTATTCTCTTGATTTCAACCCTCAGTTTGATTATTTCTAGTCTTCTACTCCTCCTCTGTGAGTCTGCTTCTTTTTGTTCTAGAGCTTTCAGCTGTGTTGTTAAGTCTCTAATGTGAGCTTTTTCGGTTCTTTCAATGTGGGCACTTAGTGCTATGAACTTTCTCCTCTTAGCACTGCTTTCATAGTGTCCCATAGGTTGGGGTATGTTGTGTCTTTATTTTCATTGAATTCAAGGAATACTTTAATTTCTTTCTTTATTTCTTCCATGACCCAGGGGTGGTTCAGTACTTGACTGTTCAGTTTCTATGAGTTTGTAGGCTTTCTGGGGGTATAAGTGTTGCTAAATTCTAACTTTATTCCATGGTGATCCAATAAAACACAGGTGGTTATTCCAATTTTTTTTGTATCTGTGGATGTTTGCTTTGTTACCGACTATGTGATCAATTTTTGAGAAGGTTCCATGAGATGCTGAGAAGAAGGTATATTCTTTCCTATTTGGGTGGAAGTTCTACGGATGTCTGTTAAGTCCATTTGATTCATTACCACTGTTAGTTCTCTTATTTCTCTATTAGGTTTCTGTATGGTTGACCTGACCATTGGTGAGAGAGGAGTGTTGAAATCTCCTACTATTAGTGTGTGGGGTTTGATGTGTTCTTTGAGTTCTAACAATGTCTCATTTACATATGTGGGTGCTTTTATATTAGGGGCATAGATATTCAGGATTGAGACTTCATTCTGATGAATTGTTCCTGATATGAGTATAAAGTGTACATCTCCATCTCTTCTGATTGATTTTAGTTTGATATCAATTTTGTTAGATATTAATATAGCCACCCCTGCTTGTTTCTTAGGTCCTTTTGATTGGAAAACCTTTTCCCAACCCTTTACTCTGAGATAATGTCTGTCTTTGTGGTTGAGGTGTGTTTCTTGTAAACAACAGAATGTTGTATCCAATCTCTTAACCTGTGCCTTTTTATAGGTGAATTGAGTCCATTGATATTAAGTGATATTAATGACCAGTGGTTGTTAACTCCATTTATATTTTTTTTTTGGTGGTAGTATTTGTGTGTTTCCCTTCTTTGAGTTGTGCCGGTAGAGGATTGTTAGATGTCTTTGTTATTATTGGTGTTATTTGCTTCCTTTAGTTGTGGTTTTCCTTCTAGTACTTTCTGTAAGGCTGGGATTGTGGCTATGTATTGCTTAAATTTGTTTTTATCCTGGAATATCTTGTTGTCTCCAACGATGGTGAAAGAAAGCTTTGCTGGGTATAGTAGTCTGGGCTTGAATCCATGGTCTCTTAGTTTCTGCAGCACATCTATCCAAGACCTTCTGGCTTTCATGGTTTCCATAGAAAAGTCAGGTGTAATTCTAATAGGTTTCCCTTTATATGTTACTTGACCTTCTTCCTTTGCAGCTCTTAATATTCTTTCTTTATTCTGTATGGTTTGTGTTTTGATTATTATAGGTCGAGGGGATGTTTTTTTTTTTGATCCAGTCTATTCAGTGTTCTGTATGCTTCTTGTACCTTCATAGGAACATCCTTCTTTAGGTTGGGGAAGTTTTCTTCTATAATTTTGTTGAATATATTTTCTGGGCCTTTGCACTGTAATTCTTCTCCTTCTTCTACCCCTATTATTCTTATGTTTGGTATTTTCATGGTGTCCCAGATTTCCTGGATGTTTTGTGTTAAGAATTTGTTGGATTTGCTGTTTTCTTTGATCAATGAGTTTATTTTCTTTATAGTATCTTCAGCGTTTGAGATTCTTTCTTCTATCTCTTTTATTCTGTTGGTTATATTTGTCTCTGTAGTTCCTGTTCATTTACCCAGATTTTCCATATCCAGCCAGAAAACATTTGTGTTTTCTTCATTGCCTGCATTTCAGTTTTCAAGTTTTGAACTGTTTCCATTACCTGTTTGATTGCTTTTTCTTTGTTTTCTAGGGTATCTTTGAGGGGTTTATTCATTTCTTCTAACTTGTTGTTAGTCTTCCCATCCATTTCTTTAAAGGAGTTTTTCACATCCTCTTTAATGGTCTGTATCACTTTCATAATGTTACGTTTAGAGTTGATTTCTTCTACTTTTCTGGATTAGGTAGCTCAGATTTTCCTGTTGCATACTCGCTGGATTCTGGTATTATCATGTTGCTTTTCAGGTTGTTAGAGGAATTCTTGCATTGGCGCCTGTCCATGTCTTCCTTCGAATGCGATCAGGGGAGTCTCAGTGGCTTGGTCTGATTTATGTTGTGGCTAACTGTGTACTTGGGGATTTTTCTTGTTCTGCCTTCTCTTAGGTCCCCTTAGCACCGGAGTTGGCTCTCAGAACCCCTTCTCCCTGAAGTAGGCTGTGGTGGTGGATCTAAGGACCCCTTCCGGATGGATCTACTGGTACTGGATCAGGGCCACTTGCTGGCCAAGGACCTCGCAGACTTGGCCTTGGTAGATGCCGGCTCCATGGAACAAAGAAACCCCTGCAGCCTAGCACTCACCACTGTGTCCCCAGAGCCTCAGACCCGAAGCAAGCTGAGTTGGGGGAATCTTAGGACCCCACAGATGGAAAGGGGTGCTTGGGGGCAAACTGGGGTGGGATAAGTAGAAAAAGCAGTAGCCAGGGAGAAGCCCCGCTGAATGGCCAGAAAGTTTAGGGGATTGGAGCGTATCTGTACTCCCTTCCCAGTGTGTCTGGCCATCCAGGCGGGCACACACTTACCCCTCCGGATGGATGGATCTACTGGTACTCTAGTTACTAATTCTTCAAACTTTTACCACTTGTGAGTTTCTGCATTAACCACCATTAATAATACCAAGAAACTTCTTTTATGCAGTCTGTGAGTTGCACTAATCTATAGGTATAGAGATTTAAATTTACAGGGCACTTTGATACTATGTACATTTAGCAAAATCATAGTGGTAGCTTCAACCCTGGGGTCCATGAACTCCCTAACTGTGTGTTCTTGACAAGATTTGTAGCACTAGAGATGTATTTTCTCCTAGGGAGTGAGTCTTGTCAGAAAGTAGTTGGCTACTCCCATAATATTTATGCCACCATTGCAGTCATGGGTATATCTTGCCATGCCATTCATTATTGCAGTTGACAGGGTTCACAGTTGGGTAAGAATATTCCTGACTTCCCCATCCCAAGTAGCCTGCACAATACCTTCTAGTACTATAAAAATTAGTCATCAAAGAGGAAGATTCATCATGGTCAGTACTAATTTAACTTCTCCAAGTCCTGTGACAAATTTTCATGGTGTCCTCAGCAATAGGATCTTTCCCTCAAGTTGTGGGCAACCATGAGCAACAGCAATAAATTATATTGCTTTGGGGGATCTCTAGGATACTTCTGATTAGCAAGGGAAAGTTTCCCACACCTAGCAAATATAACCCTGGGTAACATGACTTTAATGGAACTATTCTATGTGATGATATACCTCACATAAATATATGTGATATACACAAATTCATATATATGTATGTGTGTATATATATATATATCACATAAAATGATGTGGGATGTCCTTCTGTATATGTGTTACTTTTATTGATAAAGCTGTTTTGACCAATGGCTTAGCAGAATAAAGCCAGGTGGGAAATCTGAACAGAGATATATATAGAGAGAAGGCAGAGTCATGGAAACTCAAGTAGTTGTTGAGGAGACAGACTCCAGAAACTTTCCAGTAGGCCACAGCCTCGTGGTGATACACAAATTAATAGAAATAGGTTAATTTAAGATGTAAGAGATAGCAAGAAAGACACCTAAGCCATTGGCCAAGCAGTCTTGCAATTAATATAATTTTTTGTGATTATTTGGGTCTGGTTGTCCACAAAACAAAAGAGCAGTCTCCATTTACAAAAAAATAACATATATATGTGAATATGTATTTTATATATGTGTATATATTATATTTCACATAAATATCATGCACACACACATACACACAAACCTTCCTTTCCAGTATTTTCTCCTCCATATACCTTAGTTTTGGGGCTTTATTCTCTCTTTAGCATTTGTTTGCCATAAAAATTATTTATTTTTGCCCGTTCTGAACTCTTTGCATGCAACACGACAGTTATTTTCTATCCTTTGGCTTGCATGAATTTCACTCATATTCTTGAGGCAGAGTCTCTGTATATAGACCTGACTGTTCTGGAACTCACTATTCAGATTAAACTAGCCTTGAACTCTTAGCATCTGCCTGCACCATCCCCATGAATTTCATCCACTTGTAAATGACTATTTTATTTTTTCCATTTATTTATGTTCATTTATTTATTCATTTATGGTTTTTTGTGTATGTATGTTTGCATACATGTGTGCTATAGTGTGTGTGTGTGTGTGTGTGTGTGTGTGTGTGTGTGTGTGTGTGTAGGTCAAAGGACAATTTGTAGGAGTCAGTTCCCTCAAATTTTAGGGTTAAAATGGAAGACATCAGGTTTGGTGGCACTTATCTTTACCCGCACAGTAATATCACCAGTCTTTTAAAAGTAATTTTTATCCTATTCTCCTATATGTGACCTTTACAGAACTTCACATTGTTAAATTCCATTATAATTTTGACCAGGACCATGTAGTTGAGCTTTTCTATTCACTCGTTGGCTGGTATGTGCTAATGTTATTTTCTCTGTTGATCTGAAAACATTTTTACACTGGTTCAATGCCTTTAGCATTTTGTTCTGAACTGAACACTTGATGGATATGCATCAGGAAACAAATGCCTAAATTTTGCCCTTAGATTATCCTACCCCTTTTGAGATATAAGTCCATCAGTTGCATCATTTCAAGGATAAGTCTCATACAAACTTTGCTGATATTACACTATTTTTCAGCAGCCATATGTTTGTGGTAGAATATCATTTATAAGTTGTTTTTATCTACATTTAGATTTAGAAAAGAATACATGGTGTTTAACATGATTTCCATATTAATTATAGAATCACATTTACTAGAATTAGTTCCTATGAAATTTAGATGACTTGTGTGTTGTTGTTTTTTTTTAAATACAGGATGCCATGGCTTGAATGCATGTGTCCTTCAAAAATTCTTTTTACACTTTATTCACCAATATGATAGTGTTAGGAGATAGAGCATTTAGTTGGTGATTGAGTCACAGATGCTTTGTCTTCAAGAATGTGATACATGTCCATAAAAACAAGCTTTCTCTTGAGCATCTACCTTCTCACATGTAAGCGATGTCTTGGAAACAGAGGGACAGCTTGTAGCATACACTAAATCTAGTAATAGCTTGACCTTGGGCATTTTGCTTTCTAAAACTATGGGGAATATATTAGTACTGGCTATAAATTGCCCAACCTGTGGTATTTTGATATATAGCAATAGGAATGAACTGCACCGAGAAGCAAAGTCCATTGTTTAATTCCATCTGTGTGACCTACACCCTCTTCCAAGAACTGTCAATGAATAATTTCCAGTTTTGATTCATCATCCCACTTTGTTTGGTGACTTGAATATTTTCAAGCAAATTCCGTGTATTTCACCTAAAAAACAGTTTAGTGTGAATCACTGATAATTAAAACAAAATATTTTTAATATAAGAGCTAGTTCTCAATATAGTATTTAAATTCAACTTGCGCCTTTTCCTACAGTTTTACAACTTTAGAAACACTGTTTTGTTCCCTTCTACCCAAAACATATAGGTAAATTTAAAAAGCAGATGTTCCTAGTAGATGACAGGAAATATATGAGAAACATGAAGGATATTTTATTGTCTCTGAGATGGACTTTGATTTATACTGGGAATTGTGCTTTGGTTAAAAAGAAACAACCATTGAATTATCATTTTAATATGATAGATTACTATAATAATGAAATGGAAATTACATATTCATGTTTTGAGTATATTTTCTTCAGCTGTGATATTTTTGGGTATCTTAAATTAAATGCAGAATGGCCATATTCTGGCTCATAACATAGTACAGCTCATCAATCCATTTTAATAAAGCATTTTTTTCTAAGAATTATCAAGTTTATTGGCCTTAATTATGTGATAGCATTGTTTCTCAAATGATTGCAATAGTATTCCAAACTGATTCTAAAATATAACAGTGTTTTTAAGGTTGATGTTTAAATAATTACTTACTTTTTCAATTTAACAAATACAATCCATGTAAATGATAATCATTGGTTAACAAATGACAATAAGTTATGTTTTGATTTTGCATTTTTCAAATTACTGTTTACTAGGACATTAGTTTGAACTATACATGTTTGTAAATCCAAAATCAATGATGCTATATAGGGAGGCACATAATGAAAAAGTTCTGACATTAGGCATGTGTTCAATAAAGTGATGAATGGAACTTGAATCATACCTGTATACGAAATGAAATTTAGAATTTAAGTAGGTTTGTGATTTGTGCATCCTGCCTGTGTAGTTGTGGTCTGTATTCTTTTATTTTTTTTCTGTAGTGTTGGAGGAACATGCATAGGTAGATAGATAGTAATATCCTCAGTAGTTCCATAAATCCATGAAGGTAACATCAGGTTGAACAAACTGGGGTAAAATGTATGTGGCTGCCTCTCAGCAAGTTAAGGATCAATGCAGTTCCATTTTGGAAACTTCTAGGATGAACCAAATTCAAATAAAAACTTTCCTATGGGCAGTTAAAGCTGAACTGTAAGTCTGTCTCTCAGTAATATTTGTTTTTATATTTTCTTCACATTCATAACAGCTGCCTCTGTATATTCTTAATTTTCTGATATTTCGCTCAGGAAACTATGTGAGCTTATAACGTGATTTTTATGTCATTAATTTGTACCAAAACCTACATATGCTTTTACATAATTAACTTTAGGCTTTTAGTTTCTTTTTATTATACCAACTTGA
This sequence comes from Ondatra zibethicus, assembly GCA_004026605.1. NCBI lineage: Eukaryota > Metazoa > Chordata > Mammalia > Rodentia > Cricetidae > Ondatra > Ondatra zibethicus. Next base: position 73,930 of record PVIU01008506.1, read on the forward strand.
CTTAAGCAGATTTATGAGTCCATGTACAAAAGTTTTATTAGAAAAATTCCTTTGAAATAATGTTTTTTAAATTATAATACTCTAGAATTTCCAGACTATAGTCTTTTCTAGCATATTGTTTCCAAGAAATTTCCTCACTAAAATCAATTTTGTGGTACTAATATTTTTCCTTGCATGAGAAATAGGAAAAAGGAGTACTTTAATTTGCAAGGAAAATGATTTGGTGCTGAGTCCTGATATCTAATCTTTAATGATGGTTACTGAGTTTTCAGGATACAAACAACAACAAAATTCCTAGGGCTGCTGGATTTTGCCCCACAGTTTCCAGGCATTTGACTACAGTTTTCTCTTAAAATGTTATAAAAATCTATTTTTTGAATAATGTTTCCAATGAAAATTTAAATCACAAAAAGCATATCCAAGATTAAAGCAAAGGAAAACTACTCAATCTCAGTATATCAGAGAGTTGGATTTTAAGGTCTCATGAGAATAATTATAAAAGTCAACCACGAAGCTATGTAAACTACACAGCAGACAATGCTGAAAAATACTTTCTGGTGTATCATTTGATCTATAAACTTTAAGTCACGTTTCTTATGTGTTCATGGATATTTGATGTATTTAATAAACAGACTGGAAAGTAGAGAGTAATTATAATTAATTAATTAATCTTTATTTTGTACATAAGTATTTTGCCTGCATATATGTATATTCAAGTATGTGCCTGGTGGCATCGGAGGTCAGAGAAAACACCTATGCCCTGTACTTGGAGTTCCAACCTTGTTCCTATACAAGATCATCAAGTGCTCTTAAGAACTAAGCCATCTCTCCATCCCTGAGAGCAATTTTTTTTATGACAAACACTCCTGGAAAGGATTTTTAAAAATAAATCCCTAGACATCACCCTATGTATCAAAATGTGAAAATAAACAATAACAAGAAAATGGGACACCGATTTCTGGGAGCTCTGAAAACCTCTTTGTAGAATCCCATGAGACTGTTCACATAACATTTTGTTGACCATTACCTTATTTGGAAGCAAAGATAGAGAGCATTTTTGGTCAAACAACCATGACATACACTGTAGATTTGGAATGAAAACTAGTAAGATAACTTCTCTCTCTCTCTCTCTCTCTCTCTCTCTCTCTCTCTCTCTCTCTCTGTCTCTCTGCCAGCAATTTTTATATTGAAAATCAAGGTAATAATAGGTAGTAAAGCTTATCCTGTGACTAATTCTTGTACTATAAGTCACTTGGATCCATTCAGCCTTTATTTTCTTATTGGGAAAGGATGGACAGTATCTGTTGAAATGATGTAAGGTCAATGGAACACAGGCACAAGTGTTAGGAAATGGACTTCACTATCGCTGATGAAGTGAACAATGAAAGGTAAATGGAATAGTTATATCATGATCCTAGAAATTATCACGAGTACATAGCTATGATTATGATTTATTCTTAATAATCAGAGTAAACTGATCAAAGGAGATTCTTTAAAGTGGCTATTTCAAAGGACCTTTTCAGTTAATATAGTAACCATAATAGTAAGAAAACTATGGGATACAACATATTGGCCTTGTCAAGAGAATGTAGTGTTGTGGAGTATTCCTTTATACTGTGTGATGATGTGTCACTGTGATTGTTTAATAAAGAGCTGGATGATCATTAGCTAGGCAAGAAGAGGTTAGGTGGGACTTCTGGGGACAGAGACCTCTGGGAAGGAGAAAGGAGGAGTCATCAACAATATACAGAGGAAGCAAGACATGAAGGAAGAGAGGTAAAGCCACAAGTTGTGTGCCAACACATAGAGGAATAGAAATGGGTTAATTTAAGTTAAAAGAGTTAGTGGGATAAGCCTAAACTATAGGCAGAGCTTTTATAATTAATATTAAATCTCTGTGTCAATATTTGTTAGCTGGTGGCCCAAAGAAAAAGCCTGCTACCTGGCAGAATCAAGTAAGAAATAATATTATAATAAACAAAGCACCATCAATTTCACTTTTACTAACCAAGATACATTCTGCATAAAGCAACCTAGAAGCTTTGATTTTTCTCAACAGTAGCACTAACCAATCCCTTCATATGGTGTGCAGGGGACCAACCATATTTGTTCAATGGAGATCATCCCAGTATTAATAAGAAATCCCTCAGACCTTGAAAATTGTCTGATTGTTCTTTTTATTTGGACTCCATGGCTTTAGTTATGAGTTTGTCCAGAGATGCATTGAAGAATAGGAATGTCCCAAAGATTTCAGCCTTTTTATTTAAAGTTATAATTTTATTCTATGAAATACAGAGTAATTGCCAAGCCCACATGATTTTAATGATTTGATATTAAAAGCTCTTGCTGGACAAGTAGACATCATTCACCTTGTGCTCTATGCTGGGAATTTCCATACTTCCTGAGAGGGTTGTATGAGAGTTTCCTAAAGCACATACACAGGCGAAGAAACTTACGGCAAATTCCTTCTGCAATTTTGAAGGGAGAAAATACCATATAATCTGCCATCCACAAAGTGGAGCTACAGTAAAAATGGTATTATATCACAAGTTTATGCTTGAAAACCTGTGAACCAGAGAAGTCAGTGATATGCATCCCCATTCAGGAATAGGCAAAGACTAATGCATGAACTTAAGAAGGTAAGCAAGAAACAAAACACAGTGAATTCTTACTCTTTCTGATTTTTAGTTGTATTAGGTCCTCATGAATGAATTTGGTGATATCTACCCATATGGAGGGAAGGATAATATCTGTTACTGAGATCATGATCCAAATGTTAATATCTGCAAAATCCTCACAGACATATCCAGAAACAATATAGATTTGAGAATCACTTGGTGTAGTCAGATTGCCATATAAAATTAACCATTGAAAAAAGAATTGTGATATACAGTCAATATAAAGGGGAAGAATGTAAATAAGGTGTTTCTCTGAGAAAGAATGTCAGTGTATTCACAACTAAACACAAGATACTTGTATGCTATTTATATTTGAGTATTTAAGAACCTATTGGTGAGTGGAACACAGTTTCTGCCTCTCCAATGGACTCTTAGCTGAGAACATCAGAGGACAGTTTGTCTCTGAGGAGTTAATAGTTTGTTGATATAGAAATGATTTTTTCGCAAATAACTAAATTTGTACTAACCTGGTCAGTCAAAGAAGTGTGTCTTGGCTGGACCCAGAGATTGAAATTGGAATATAAATGGTTTCACTACTCTTTTCTTTTCCCACTTTAACCATTTCCCATGCAATAAAAACAAAGATCAGTTACTTGTCTGTTGCAGTGATAAGATACCATGACCAAGGCAATTTACAGAAGAAAGAAAGAGTGGTTTGAGTGCTTACAGTTTCAGAAGTTGAATCCATTACCATAGTGACAGGGAACAGGGCAATAGGCCTGTAGGAAGGGTACCGGAACAGTATCTGAGAACTCTTATCTGATCCAGTAGCACCAGGGTGAGAGAGCTAACTTGAAACCTGCAATTTTTTTTGAAACCTCAAAACCCACCTGCAGGAAGTTACCTCCTACAAGGCCATGTGCCTAATCCTTCTCAAGTAGTGCCGATTCCTGAGGAATAAGCATTCAAATACATGATTTTATGGAGGCCAGTCTCATTCAGACTCCTAAAGTGGGTGTTGTAGTTTATTTTTCTATTGTTATGATAAAATGCCATCACCAAAAGCAGCATGGGGGTTAGTTTACAAATCACTGCTTATAGTGTGTCACCAGAACTCCAGGTAGGGATCTACCTGGAATTGCTGAAAAGACCACAGAAGAATGCTACTTACTGGCTCCCTTTCCATGGCTTGCCCAGCATGCTTATAGCACCTAGGACCACCTACTAAGAGGTGGCACTGCCTAAAGTGGGCTGGGCTCTCTTATATCAGTCATTAATGAAGAAAATGCCTCACATACTTTGCCTACAGGCCAATCTGATGAAGGCATTTTTTCAAGTGAAGTTCCCTCTTCTGAGATGACTCTAGCTTTTGTCAAGTTGAAAAACAAAAACAAAAAAAAAAAAATAAGCTGGTTGTGGTGGTGAAACCTTTAGTCCCAGCTCTTGGGAGGCAGAGGAAGGCAGGGTCTGTGAGTTCAAGGTCAATCTGATCTACAAAGCAAGTTCCAGGAAAACCCCTAAGTTACACACAGAAACCCTCTCATGAAACACCAAAGCAACCCAAAACCAAAACAAACCAAAACAAAAAACCAAACAACTAATCAGCACAGAAGATATTGTTAGGAATGAATGTGGGGGTCGGGAAAATGGCCATATAGTCCAAATTCTGTCAAATGAAGCAAAAGTTTTCCTTTTTGCAGAAGGCTGACAAACCGTCTAGAATTGGACAAGCAAGTCTATCCCTAGTGTAAGGTGCCCGGTGCCTCTTAGTGGCCACAGCTTGGCTGCACATTCTCACTGAGTGGCCAACACAAAGCAGTGCAGTTTCTAGACAGAGTGAAACCCGAGGATATACTTTGATTTCAGAAAAGTGCTGACTTGGGAGGGAATTTTGTTAAATGACAGTTTTATAATTTTCTTTAGAAGTAGAGTTTCCTTTATCTTGTTTAACACATTAATAGAGAAGGCTTGATATTTTGTCTGTATTTTCCATAGTATCAGCAAATTTCAAGCCAAGTGTGGTGTCTTAAATATGTAAACTCAGCACCAAGGAGGTTAAGACAGGAGGACTGCTGTAAGTGTAGGCTACGCTGGGCTACAAAATGAATTTATGGCCAGACATAGCTATACAGCCAGACCCTGCCTCAAGAAGACCAAAGGAAATGGAGGAGAGGAGAGGAGAGAATTAGAACCAAGAAAAGCATTTCATTTAATTTTATGTGCTCAAAAGTAAAACCGCATAGAATGACCAAAGTTCATTTTGCCTACATTCCAAATATGTATATGTAGTGGCATATTATTTATATTTTGATAAGTAAATCTTGCCTGAAGACTAGAGGCAAAGCTAAAGCCACTAGAGGTCAGGCAACGGTGATACACACCTTTAATCCTAGGATTTGGTAGGCAGAGTCAGATGGATCTCTGTGAGTTCAAGGCCACCCTGGGCTACACAAGAACAATGAAGAAATATATCCAGAGGTGGTGGTGGCCTACAGCTTTGAATATGGTTTTCTTGAGAAAAAGCCAATTAGAGGTCTTAAGTTGGCTTTATCAACAAAGTTCAATATAGGATGTTTTTGCAACATATCTGCTTATGTATGGCCTTGCTAGTATACGATATTAAATTCTGATTTTTGTTTTGTCTTTTATCTGCATAATAATTCTAAGCATATCAATAATACAATCATTTTGCTACTCCAGAATAGACTCTGACCAAGCTAGCACTGAGAATGTGTGTACCTCTCACTTCCTAATGCCTGCTAGGTGAACTGCCAAGCCTGATTCTTATGAGGTACATTTTTCATTCAAAGCACAACAGATATAGGAATTACACATAAATGGCTTGTGCACTAACAAGGTTGTTCTTAGATTTCCTTCCTTGTATTTTTAGGAACAAGAAACATTTTCATAAATTTTTAGTTTTATCAAAATAGCTAACATTAAATAAGTTTCAAAATTGCTACAGTTTTGATGGATCGAAATGACATATTCTTATTGATTGATAATATTTATTTCTCTTCAGCAGTATGCAGTAGACATTTATTTTAAAAAATTTCCCATGAAAACAAGGAATAAAATTGCTTAAATTTCACAGAGGATGCCAGATCCTTGCAGGTATTTTAATTAAAAAATAGACAAAAATATTTAAATTTCATAGTGGATTGTAGAACATTGCACATTTATATTACATGTATGTATATATTTGTAAGTTCACATAGTGAAATCTATACTACCTTTTGTTAGCCTGCTAGTTAAGTAGAAAATGAGAAAGACCTTCTATTTGGGATACTTCAGCCATTTTTGTGACCTGATTAATCTCTTTCTTATTCAGTACTCATTTAAATAATTTGCTCATACTAATTTTAGATCTCTAAATTGCCTACACATTGTGTGCAGAAACTGATTATGACTGTCATATCCATGAAGTAATACAGAAGGAAGAAACTTCAACTCCATTCTCAGAGTTAGTAGGCCAGAATTAATTTGAAGTCTGCTTAACTAAATGTAGACCTAGTGTTCCATAAAAGAAATACTTGAGTCATCAGATATATGTAAATTTATAATCCTATATGAATAGTGAAAGGAGATACTAGCAAATACTTCAGAGATGGAAAGAAAAGATTAGAAAGAAACATAAATCCATTTTATTTTTATATATACAAATTGTCAGATCTCATTGGAAGCAGAGATTATTGAACTGATCATTGGAGAGTGTAAAAATAGATTTCTGAAGCAAAAACCACACAAAACAGTTCAGACAGCAGTAGTTCCATGGTATGTTAAACAAAAATAATAAATATTCATTTAGATGACTAGATTCCCAAATCATGTGTTGAATTACAGTTGGAGTTATAAACCAGCTATGCAATGATACTGTCTTTAAATTAGTCTTGTTCCATGATGTTCAGTCTTTTGGAGTATTTTTTTAAAATAATCAATCATGATTCCAACCTTTCAGAGAGTTCCTGTAAGTGAGAAAAATGGTGTACTATGACGGTAGACAAAGACAGAAACTGTAATTTAACTTGCATTTCTCACAGTGTGTGGCTTAAGCTGAACCTTTGGTTGATCTAAGGAAACCACATTTTTCCATGTAGGTTATTATTAGTCAGTCACATAAAGCTTGAACATGGCATTTGCCTTCTCAGAAAGAAAGTGTGGCTTGATATTTGTTTAGTTTTGTTTTGAATTTGAGACAGGGTCTCACTATGTAGCCCTGGAATGCCTGGATTTCCCCATGTAGAAGAGGTTGGCACTGAACTTTAAGCAAATCCTCTTCTTTCTGTTCCTGACTCCCCAGAATTTAATGCCAACAGGTATATGCCAGCATGTTCAGCTACAGATGGGGGGCCTTTGCTCTAAAATCAATTTTAGAAGAAACAAGAGCTTTCTTAATCAAATATAATGTATTTTACTATAAAAATGATTGCAATATGAACGTATATAACAGAGAAAGTAAAAGAATTAAAGTATTTAACTAGCCTTTGCAAATACTAGGACTACTGGCAGACAGTCTAATTGTTGCGGTATATTTTCATAAGGGGATGAATATTGAGATTGGGTGCTTTTAGTGTTCAACTTTTAATTTGCATTTTATTTAATGTGTTACTATCTGTGCCCTTTATCTCTGTCCTTCAGCAAAGATGACAAAATCAGTGGTGGTAAGCACTATGATTATCATAGACTGAATGAGCCACCTTGTCCTTCTGCTGTGAGACTACACAGAATCTGCCGAACCTTCAGGAAACTTCAAACTTGTCAGAGTTGGATCTTGCATTTTCTAGACTCAAGAACTAGGATTTCTTTATTTTTCTTTTCTCCTTTTCCACTTCCTCCTCCTTCTTCTTTCTCTGTTTCTTTCTTTCTTTTTTTGTGCTAAGAAGTAAATTTCCATTGTTTAAGTCTGTGACATTCTGTAATGGCTGCCCTAACAGATTATCACAGTGGTAGTTTAAAAAACATGCATTTTAGAAATTTAGAGATATCTAGCTGTGTGTCATGGACCACACATATAATCCCAGCACTTGAAAGGCAGAAGGAGGATTTCTTTGAGTTTGAGGACAGCCTGGTCTACATATAATGGTAGAGATTAAGACGGTATAAAAATCTTCGACTATTTTTGGCCGGAGCACCTTCTACAATTAATTCACCCTCTGCACCTTCAGAAAATACCTTTCTTTAGAGTCTATGCAATTAGAAATGATTTATAATGAACATTATATCATAAGAAATGGCTTTATAATTGTGTGCCAGTGCATGAGAAACATTTACATGGAAAGGGCAATCCTTCTTTTCATCCCCATTTTCTTTACAACCTACATTATCTGTTAAAGTCATTCACCATTGGTTGTGCTGTGTGTCAGTTGTTTAACTGTTAACTTGATACAATCAACAATCTAGAATCTCTTGAAAAGGGAATCTTGATGAGGCATTATCTAGATTATGTTGGCTGGTGAGGAAGTCTGTGGAGATAATCTTAATTACATCAATTGAGGTGGGAAGACCAAGCCACCGTGGGTGGCACCATTCCATAGGTGGGGGATTCTTAACTGTATGAGAAGAGAAATTGAGCTTAATACACACATTCATTAATTCATTGTGCTCTGCTCTTGACTGTGGATGTAATATGACTAGCAGCTTTAAGTTTCTGCCAACTTCACTTCCCTGAAATGGTGGACTGCACACTGGACTTGTAAGCCAGAGAAGTCATTTCCCCCTTAAGGTGTTTTTGTCAGGGTGTTTTATCATAGCAACAAGAATGAAACTAAGGTTTGCTGTAACTATAGACTCATAAAATGGACCACAAAATTAAAAGCATCATGTCCCTTCATTTTACTTTACCAAAGAAATGAGGATGACTGAAAATGTATCTAAAGCTTTATTACCAAATGACATTTTTAAGTGGTAAAACAAGTGGACACTTAACATATTAAAGGAAGAACACAGAACAATAACTGTATGAAGAATATTAGATAATGTTTATGTTTTATATTTATGTCTTCCCCAAACATAATTTTTTTTTCCATACATTGTTTTGTTTTATTTTTTCCATTCAAGAACATAATTAAAGATAAAAAAAAATTTTTTTCCTTTCTTCCCCTTCTCCCGGTCCCCTCCCACTACCCCCCACCCCTCCTCCCTCCCCCTTCTTCCTTGAAAGAGGGCATGGTGCCCTGCCCTGTTGGAAGTCCAAGGCCCACCCCCATCC